>CAUYQV010018076.1:0-24660 GCA_963574575.1 Galagoides demidoff
GTCTTAACACAACAATTATGAGAAAGACATGATGGCTATGTTAGCCAGTTGGATGAGAGTTTTCCAAACTGCATATGGAAGCAACACACTGTATCCTATGATAAAATTAATGTACACAATTATGATCTAATAAAAAAAAGTATAGCTATTTATTAAGATAAAATTCTTTTAATCTTTAGATAAACTTTTAGATATACTTGATCTTAGCCAAAAGGTGAAGAAGCAATGATAAACTTTTAGATAAACTAAATTGCTAATAAATTTTTAAAGGCACTATAATAAAATACAAATCAAAGCCATTATGACTTTGGAAAAAAATTCTTAAGGAAGATAAAGTACAGACCTAAAGAACAAGATTGGTGAAAGTAAGTATATGAAAATGTTATGTTGACAAAAGATGCCATAAATAAGAAATGAGCTTAGACTAGAGAGATGACATATTTAACCAACAAAAATTAATATTCAGAATATAGGAAGTATATCTGTAACTCAGTAAGAAACTGCTGAACTAATAGGAGAATGGACAATGGACATGAACATGTAATTCACAACAGAGATAATCAGAATGGTCAATAGACACACGTAAATTTCCTTAAACTAATCAGCAACAGAGGAAATTCATATAGAAACAATAATAAGATAACATTTTCCTCCTTTTAGATTGAAAACCAATTTGACAATACCAATAGTTAACAAGGATGCAGGGAAATTGGAGCTCATGGTCATGGCTGGTAGGAATATAGTAATTTGATACAGTTAACATTGGAGAGCAATTTGGCAATTATTTAATAAAATTAACAACCTACCAATTTCACTTAAAACAGATGAGAAACCAATACATGGGCACAAGACAATACACAAATGTTTGTAAAAATTGCAGACTAACTGCAATTAGAGGCAATTTGTAGAGGCAAAAGGAGTAATCTATGGGTGTATATACATGGGAATATTCAAACATCAAATGGATAATTTAGGTCTATATGCATCAATAAGAATAAATCTCAAAGCATAGTAAAAGAAAAACTGTAAAAGTTGTGGGTTGATATAACCTACCAACAGAAGAGCTCCTATCTTTGAATGAGAGCCTCTGGGAAAATATTTCAGAAGTATAGTGTCATCCATATAACACATCTAACCTCCAAGGACATATCAAGCCTCAGGGTAAAGGGTTGGAAAACAACATCTGAGCCAAGTGGAAATCAAAAGAAAGTGGGCACTGTCATCCTCTTTAAATATATACTTGGCCTTAAAATGACAAAAGTAAGGAAAGATAAAAATGGACAAGGGAACAATACAAGAAGACATTTTGATTCTAACAAACATAATATGCTAGAATTTCTAACATAAATGCTCCCAGATTTATGAACAAAGTAACTAACAACATTATAATAGTCAGAGACTTCACCCCACCAACAGAACTGAACAGATCCTCCAAGCAGAAACAAAGAAATGGATTTAAACATGATTCAAGAACTGGGCTTAACAGACATCTACAGAACATTTTATGCCAACACTACTGAATGTATGTTCTTCTCATAAGCTCATGGATCACTCTCCAAGATAGATTACATAATAGGATACCAACAAAGCCTCAATAAATTTTTAAAAAATAGAAATTATGCCTTGTATGGTTACAGACCACAATGGAATAAAAGTAGAACCATTATATGACCTAATGGTTTGTACTCTCATTTTAATCTGGAACTTTTTTTTAAAGGGTTCTATATCAGAAAAAAATAAAAATAGTCAAGTACACCAAAATCCTACATGTAAGCAAATGTACATAAAAGCAAAGTTGGAATGACACAAATCAGTTTAAGAACAGGGGTTCCCTCTGGATAAGAAAAGTGGAAAACTGGACCAGGCAAGAGGAACAAAGGTACTTCAACCCTATCTGTAATATTTTATTTCTTTAAAATATATGAATGTTACAATGGTAGCATTACGTCTGGGTAGGAAATATTTATTATGTTATTCACTATGTTTTTCTGTATATTTGAAAGAAATCATCAGTCAGGAAGGAAAAAGGAATGCTAAATGATGTAATACAGGAAGTAAAAAGGAACCAAAAGTTCTTGAAGAGAAAAGTGTGTTCATGTTATATGAAAATCAATTTGGTAGGGGGTTGTAGGGTAAAGGAGAAAGCAGCAGGAGCAGGTGATGAAGTGATGGAATCTATTGTCAATAAACTAGGTAGAGCACCTGTGTTTGACACTAAGTTTTAAAAAAAATTCCTGGGATGGAGGATTATAAAAGTATTGACAGAGGTGACAAGTTTGTAAGGCACTTATTAGAATAATAGTTTGCTATTTCTCCCATTGAGATTCCCCTTCCCTTGAATCTGTGTTAGTTACATTTGGTGACTTACTTGAGCACTAGAATTTGGCAGAAGTGATGTGTTGCAAGTCTCAATGCTAGATCATCTTGCAGCTTCCACTTGAGCTCTTAGAGAGGGCTTTCCCTGGGCCAAGTCAGCCACCATATAGGGAGTTTTACTGTCCTAAGTCCACCATACTATGAAGAAACCCAAGCTATCACAGTGGAGAGGCTATGTGAAGAGGTCAGGAGAGATGCCTGATCAGCTTCCAGATGATCCATCCAGCTCTTCCCAGGTGCCAAACATATGACTGACTGAAAAGCCTATCAATGACTCCAGCATCAGCCACTATCTGACCGAGACGCCAAGCAAGACCTGCCCAGCAACCGAGTCAACCCAAAGAGTCATGATAAATGGTAAACTATTGTTTTTTAGGCCATTATTCTTTGGAATGGTTTGTTTTGCAAAATTAGACAACTGATACATGAAAAAAGATTCAGGTTTAGTTCTTACAAATGCTAAGTTTGAGGCATTCACATGTCATGAAAGTGAACAGATCCCACAAGCAGACCCATAGCATGGGAACATTAGGAAATAGTTGTCATATTCATGAATATAGTCACCCACTTTAGCCAACAACCCCTGGAAACACAAAATCCAGCAAACACAGCCCTGGGTCTCATGAACTCAGAGTCTGATAGGGGAGGTAAGGTATCATAGCCCTGTGCTATGATACAAGTGGGCAAACTGAAGGTTGAGGTAGAAGATCAGAAAAGAGGTGTCTCAGTGTCCTGGGGGGGAGGTGATGAAGGCACAGAAATTATTAATATACAAAGTGGCTGCTTCAATTAAGTTTTGAAGGAATATTAATATCAAATATTAATATCCTCAAGAGAATAAAGACCTTGACAATGGGGATAGAGAGAGGTATTGATGAATGCCATCATTTCCAGGAACTTGAAGTCAATCACCAGGCAAATTGCATTGCCTTGGCAACTTCCCCATTAGGCAATTTAAACATTAATCTCAGAAAGACTTAAAAACACCCTGCATACTTACTTCAAAAGCTATCAGAAGAAAATAAATTAAGATGCAAGATAGGTTAAGCAGATTTAAACCTTCGTTTGTTCATCTAGCATATGTTAAAGGTCATATTTCATCCTAAGCCCTCTCCCCAAACCTCTTTCCCCACATTGGCTATTCTTTATAACACACATACACACAAGCCAGGGTTTGCCTTTTTTTTTTTTTTTTTTTTTTTAAGGAAAAGGCCTACACAGTATTTGTGTAGTTCATAAATTGTCTTTACTTTATAATTATTCTATGATGTAGATACAACCATTCCCCTCTTACAGATACTAATACTGAAACTCAGGAAGAATATGGAACTCTACCAAGGTCACAGGCTGGTAAATAGTAGGATGTGGACTCACATCAAATGATCTGCTTCTTTCTCAGGGCTGGCCCTCTCTGAGGAAGTCCAACAGAGATGGACAAATCACAGCCCTATGTGACTATGAGATCCCTGTGAAAAGACAGGCAGGATAGTGGGAGCTGAACAGTCACCTTTAGTGGCAGTAGTTTTGAGCTACACTTTGTGGAAAGTGATCAGTGTGTTTTGACAAGGGGAGGGAAGATCATGTGGCCTATCTGGACAGTAGAGCAGTGCTGCTGGTTCATTTGGGAGTGAACTAGAGGAAAAGGCCCCAGCGTTTTTATGGGCATTTATACCACAGGCGATTTTCTATCCCCAGAGGACATTTGGAAGTATTTGGAGATATTTTTTATTTTTGCTGCTGAGGTGGGGGTAGAGGCCCAAGATGCTGCTAAACATCCCCCAATGCATGAAACAGTCCCCACAGCAAGGAATCATTCATCGGAAACATCAATAGCTGAGAAACTATATAGGTTGGCACACCTTGACCTAAACATATTTAGCAGTCTATTGGGGTTCTCTGGAGAATCAGAACCAATAGGATACAGTGAAAGTACATATGTGTAGAGGAAGGGGTGGAAAGGAGAGAGGGAGAGAATTTGTGTTTTAGCAATTGGCTCTTGTGATTATGGGGTTGGCAATCCTAGATTTGTAGGACATGCCAGCAGGTTGGAGTTGGTGTTGCAGTTAAAGTCTCCCCACATTATAACAGCTGATTTGCTTTGCTCAAAATCTACTGATATAAATCTTAGATCTAAAACAGAACAACATCCAGACTGGTGTTGGACCAAATAATGGTACCATCACCTAGATTAAGCAGCCTACCATTTACCTTTCAAAACCCTGTGACACAGATCTTATCTGTGTTTTAAAGGCAAAGGAAATAAAACTCAGAGGAGTTAATGAATTTTGCCATTGTTGCACAGTTAATAACACTATCAGTTGTCCTGTTATGACCACTTTGAGCAGGTACTCTATGTCGTTTATCTCATTTAAAGATTTAAGCCAATTGAGGTAGCTACTATTATTCTTATTACCTCCATTTTATAGATGAGAACACTGAAATACAAAATGTGGTGTAAATTCCTTAGAGCCCAACATGTTATAAGCCTCAAAGCCAGGGAATGAAGGCTGGAAGTCTGGCCCCAGGGTCCTTACCTTAACCTATGGTCCTCAATCTGGAGTGAGCATCAGAATCCCCAGGAGGGCTATCTGAGCACAGATTTCTGGGCCACACCCCAGGAAACTGCCTCAGTAGGTCTGGGATAGGCCCAAGGATTTGTGTGTCTAACAATGTGTCAGATGATGCTACTGGGGCATATCTGAGAATCACACTTTGAGAATTACCTTTAAACCACTGTGAAGCCCTCTGCTGAACAGGAGAGAGCCAAAGTGGATGGAATCTATAAAGATTTACTGAGCCCCTGCTATACGCTGGGTGCTGCTTCCAAGAGGGGAGCAACAAACAAGGGAAAAGTAAGTCTGGAAGTAACTTTACGGAAAATAATAAATTACTATGCAGACTAGGGTAGATGCAGCATAGAGGGTCCTGGATGATGAGCAGTTAGGTTATATTTAATTCCCTGTTTCTGTAGTCCAGGGCTAAATATTAGTATTCAGTCACACAGAAAGGTCGAAACACTTTGGTAAACCTCTGCAGAGCAAAGATCTAATTTTACCAGCTGTTCACTAAATGAAATATCCATATACACACACATATATAAATCTCAGGAATTTAATTAGAAAGGCAGAGGGCCAAGGATATGATCACTGCTTGGGAAGGTTATATTTCAAGCAGCTTTCCTCTTCCAAGAGAACAGAAAAGATTCTTAATTGCATTCTATTCTCTATTCTCTCTTAATTACAGCTTGCCTCAACTGAGTATTTCAAAATGCCCATAGAGGGGGGGACTGAACATTTTTGAATGCCAACCTTCTAATATGAAGATTAAGCACACTAGCTGCTCTTGTCTGAAGATCCATAGTATCTTTCAAAACAGGACAGAAGTCATATGGCTTAGGATGACCTCCTTTGGGTCCTAGGTATAACACTAATAGATAAAATCTATGATCTTTGCTGAATAAGGAAACAAATTCAAAGAAGAACAAAAAAAAGGGGGGGTGGAGTGGGGGAGTGGAGTGGGGGGGTGGAGTGGGGGTGGTGGAGGCAAAATGGCTGACTGGAGCCAGCTTTACACAGAAGCTCCCATCCAGAAGGAGAGTTAAAGGACAGAAATTTAGCAAGTAAGCTGATGGTTTGTAGTTGAGACAAGAGAGAAGGTTGAAGAACAAACATCAACCCTGCTGAGGTGAGCTGTGACCCCAAGGAAACAAATAATAGGTACAAAATCCATGCCAAGCAGATGGGTGTCCCCTCCTCCATGAGAACAGCTTGCAGTATACTCTATACAAGCAAGTGAACAGAGTTCAGATCCCCTTCTCTTTTATCCCACGGGAGAGACCCTTTAAAAACTGGAACTCCTTCACTAGAGAGGACTTACAAATGTGCCATGGCACTCTCCCACCAGGCATAAAACTGTATATATTCTCTACCTGCAATTCTAAACTCCCAACACTCCCCTCCACTCTCACCCCAAGGTCTAAAAGCCTGTCCCCCATGTAGTCCAGATTCTTGGGCATTTTCTCAAGAGGTGTGGACAAGGAGTGGGCTGTTGCTGGTCTGTGCTGATTCTGCAGCATGGGAGTAAGGAGAAGATGGTGAACTGAGGGAACCATACAGGATAGGGAGAGGTGGAGCCCCGGGGCACAGACCAACAGCGGCAGTGGCAGGAACAATAGGGCTCACACACCTGGGGATATTTTGGAGAGACACTCCCTGCCTCTCTAGGCAACCAAAGGAAGGTGGGCATCTTCTTTGGTGGCAGCTACTGGTGCACAGATCTGGTACAAAAACACAGGCCCTATGAGTAAAGGGTATGCCTTAGACGGTACCTACCTGGGCGGGGTGTGGAGGGGCTGGAGACCAGAATACGTGTGCACAGAGATGGCATACTCCCAGGGTGGGGCTGAGCAGAAGGACTGCTTTAGTGAGCCTAAGAAGCACCTGGCCCTCAAGGGATCATAGCTGAGACAAAGGCAGGTGGGCAGAGGCTGGAAATGACAGCTGAGTGTGAGTTTTAACTGTGCCCACCCCAACATAGACTGCAGCTGAGACAGACATGCCAGCCAGAAAGACGCACAGACTAGGTCTAAGTTGCACTTTCTGTGAATTCAAACAGCATCTGGTCTGTAGGGGAATATAGCTGGGACAAAACAAATTCTCTGAAATTGTTCTATTCTGTCAACAACATCAATCAGGGGTGGGGCTGGAACCGAGTGAACCACTCCAGCATCTATTAAGCACCCTAGGTTGTCAGGCCTCAGCTCCCCCTGCCAGATAGTGGCAGAGACTGGCAGCCTGGCTGAGGAGACATAGATCTCCCTATGGCTCAGGCAGGTGCAAACCCCTGGAGCATATGCTCATTGGAGGGAACTGGGTCACAGCCCTGTGGGTTTACAGGAGTGACTGGGTGTGACAGAGGTACAAGGTGAGGAAGGAGGCATAAACCCTCCCAGACTAATTTATTTGCGGGGGGATCCTTCTGACCTCAGGGAGCACCAGAGCAAGTCATACTTGAGCTTCCAACAGACCCCTGCTATCTAGTTGCTGGAGACCTTTTGAACTCTCCCATCTGAGAACAGTTCTGACTAGGACAATTGATTTGAACATCTTAAACTGGGCCAATCACCCAAGGGCTATCCCAGGATATGTGTGTCTAACAGTGTGTCAGGTGATGCTACTGGTGCATATCCCAGGGTAAAGGTAACCTGGGTGTGTGGTTGTGGGAAGGTTTGATTTTCCTTCTCCAGTTGTTGCCAGTAGGGAGCAGGATGATTTAATTGCTGGTATTTCTCCACAACTGAGACTTCAACCCACAGTAACTGATTCACTAGGGTAGGACAGAGACCAGCTGAAAACAAGACAGAGACACTTAGCCCCACCACACCAAGCAGGTCCCAGTATCTCAGGCAATAGCACTGTGTGGGTCCTTTGCAAAGCTCTAGGGGAAAAGGTACAGACACCAGTCCCAGCTTTTGGGCAAAGGGCTGGTTAATCACCACTCCAGAAGCCCTCAACCCAATTTCACCTTATTTGCTCATCTAGTCAAATGGTGTAAAATAATCATGGGGTGGAATCAGTGGAAAAACTCTGGTAACATGAATAACCAGAGAAGATCAATTCCCCCAAGGAATAATATGGTAGATACAACTGAAGATCCCATTCATAAACAAATGGCTGAGATGTCAGAAATTGAATTCAGAATTTGGATCACAAATTAGATAATGTAGGTATCACAAATTAATAGAATGGAGGTAAAGTTGGAATTAGAAATTCAAGGAGCATTTCAAAAGTTATCTCAAGAATTTAATAAATTCAAAGACAAAACCACCAAAGATTTTGACACATTGAAACAAGAACTTGGAGCCTTCAAAGATCTGAGAAATACAGTAGAATCCCTCAGTACCAGAGCAGGCAGAAGAAAGGATTTCTGACATTGAAGACAAAGCTTTAGAATGCGCCCAAATGCTCAAAGAGGAAGAGAAGTGGAGAGCAAAAATGAATCACTCTCTCAGAGAGCTCTGGGATAATTCAGAGAAAACTAATATTCACCTTATAGGAATTCCTGAAGGTGATGAGATGGCTTTGAAAGACACAGATGCTCTTCTTCATGAGATAATGAAGGAGAATTTCTCAGACATGCCAAGAGATTCTGAAATTCAGATAGCAGACAGTTTCAGAACCCCAGCATGACCCAACCCAAATAAGACATCTCTTGGGAACATTATAATTAACTTTGCCAAAGTTAAAATGAAGGAGAAAATTCTGAAAGCCGCCAGACATAAGAAAACTATAACCTATGAGGGGAAGAATATTAGAATGATGGCAGATCTCTCTGCTGAAACCTTTCAAGCTAGAAGAAGGTGGTCATTGACTTTTAATCTCCTAAAACAAAATAACTTTCAACCCAGAATCCTGTGTCCAGCTAAACTGAGTTTCATTTATGATGGAGAAATTAAATACTTTAATGACATTCACATGTTGAAGAAATTTGCCATAATTAAACCAGCTCTCCAGAATGTTCTTAGACCTATCCTCCATAATGACCAGCACAATTCTCCACCATAAAAGTAAACTCACTCAGAAACTTTTGATCAAATTACAACTTCCACAGTGGTAAAGGGTTTAAAAATGTCCACTAGAGTTTAGAAAAACTCAAACCCAAAATTCTACCAGGCTTTTCAGTATTTACAATTAATGTGAATGGCTTAAATTGCTCTCTCAAGAGCAGGTTGGCTGAGTGGATACAAACACTCAGGCCAGATATCTGTTGCCTACAAGAATCTCATCTTACCTTAAAGATAAATATAGTGGCAAGGGTGAAGGGATAGTCATCTACATTTCAGGCAAATGGAAATCAGAAAGAAGCAGGTGTTGCAATTTTATTCGCAGATTCAATAGGTTTTAAACCAACAGAAGTAGGGAAAGATAAGGATGGTCACTTCGTATTTGTTAAGGGTAACACTCAATATGATGAGATTTCAATTATTAACATTTATGCACCCAACTAGAATTCCCCTCAATTTATAAGAAAGACTCTAACAGACGTGGGCAACTTGATTTCCTCCAGCACCATAATAGTTGGAGATTTTAATGCTCCTTTGGCAGTGTTGGATAGACCCTCCAAAAAGAAGCTAAGCAAAGAAATTTTAGATTAAATTTAACCATTCAACAATTGGATTTAACAGACATCTACAGAACATTTCATCCTAGCAAAACTGAATACACATTCTTCTCATCAGCCCATGGAACATCCTCCAAAATTGATCACATCTTAGGTCACAAGTCTAACCTCAGCAAATTTAAAAGAATAGAAATGATTCCTGGGTTTTATCCCAGGGTCTCAAGGCTGGTTCAATATACATAATCTATAAATATAATTCAGCACATAAACAAATTGAAAAACAAAGACCATATGATTCTCTCAATTGATGCAGAAAAAGCTTTTGACAATATCTGGCATCCTTTCATGATCAAAACACTTAAGAAAACGGGTATAGAACAGACATTTCTTAAACTGATAAAGGCCATATACAGCAAATCCACAGCTATGAATGGATTTAAATTGAAATCATTTCCACTCAGATCAGGAACCAGGCAAGGTTTCCCATTGTCTCCACTGCTCTTTAACATTGTATGGAAGTCTTAGCCATCCCAATCAGGGAAGAAAAGGCAATCAAGGGTATCCACATAGGGTCAGATGAGATCAAACTTTCATTCTTTGCAGATGATATGATCATACATCTTGAAAACACCAGGGATTCTACTACAAAACTCTTGGAAGTGATCAAGGAATACAACAGCATCTCAGGTTACAAAACCAACACTCATATATCTGTAGCCTTTATATACACCAACGATATTCAAGCTGAAAAAATAGTCAAGGACTCTATTGCGTTCACAGTAGTGCCAAAGAAGATGAAATATTTGGGAGTTTACCTAACAAAGGATGTGAAAGATCTCTATAAAGAGAACTATGAAACCCTAAGAATAGAAATAGCTGAAGATGTTAACAAATGGAAAAGCATACCATGCTCATGGCTGGGAAGAATCAACATTGTTAAAATGTCCATACTACCCAAAGCAATATACAATTTTAATGCAATCCCTATTAAAGCTTCACTGTCATATTTTAAAGATCTCAAAAAAATAATACTTCATTTGATATGGAATAGAAAAAACCTCGAATAGCCAAGACATTATTCGGAAATAAAAACAAAGCAGGAGGAATCACACTACCAGAGCTCAGACTATGCTATACAGTATGGTACTGGCACAAAAACAGAGAGGTAGATATATGGAACAGAATAGAGAACCAAGAGATTAACCCAGCTACTTACCATTATCTGATTTTTGACAAGTCAATTAAAAATATTGAATGGGGAAATGATTCCCTATTTAACAAATGGTGCTGGATGAACTGGCTGGCAATCTGTAAAAGACTGAAACTGGACCCATACCTTTCACCATTAACTAAGATAGACTCTCACTGGATTAAAGATTTAAACTTAAGACATGAAACTATAAAAATACTAGAAGAAAGTGTAAGGAAAACATGTGAAGAAATCGGCCTGGGCAAATATTTTATGAGGAGGACCCCCTGGGCAATTGAAGCAGCATCAAAAATACACTACTGGGATCTGATCAAACTAAAAAGCTTCTACATAGCCAAGAACACAGTAAGTAAAGAAAGAGACAACCCTCAGAACTGGAGAATGTATTTGTAGGTTATGTCTTCAACAAAAGTTTAATAACCAGAATTCACAGAGAACTCAAAGGTATTAGCAAGACAAAAAACAAGTGATTCCATCTCAGGGTGGGCAATGGACCTGAAGAGAAACTTCTCTGAAGAAGACAGGTGGTGCACAGCCTACAGACATATGAAAAAAAAATGCTCATCATCCTTAATCATCAGAGAAATGAAAATCAAAACTACTTTGAGATATCATCTAACTCCAGTAAGATTAGCTCACATCACAAAATCCCAAAACCATAGATGTTGGCATGGATGTGGAGAAAAGGGAACACTTCTACAGTGCTGGTGGGAATGCAAACTAATACATTCCTTTTGGAAAGATGTTTGGAGAACACTTAGAGATCTAAAAATAGACCTGCCATTTGATCCTACAATTCCTCTACTAGGTATATATCCAGAACACCAAAAATCACATTATAAGAAAGATATATGTACCAGAATGTTTATTGCAGCCCAATTCATAATTGCTAAGTCATGGAAGAAGCCCAGGTGCCCAGCAACCCACAAATGGATTAATAAATTGTGGTATATGTACACCATAAATATATTATGCAGCCTTAAAGACAGATGGAGACTTTACCTCTTTCATGTTTACATGGATGGAGCTGGAACATATTCTTCTTAGCAAAGTATCTCAAGAATGGAAGAAAAAGTATCCAATGTACTCAGCTCTACTACAAAACCAATTTATAGCTTTCATATAGCTATAATCCAATTATAGCTGAAGAATATGGGGAAAGAGGAGAGTGAGGGAAGGGGAAGGGGGAGGATGGGTAGAAGGAGAGTAATTGGTTGCACCACACCTACGGTTCATCTTACAAGGGTACATGTGACATTTACTAGGTGTAGAATATAAATGTCTAAACATAATAACTAAGAAAATTCTGTCAAGGCAATGTTAACTAGTTTGATGAAAATATTTCAAATTTTATATAAAACCAGCACATTGTAGCCCATGATTGCATTAAGTACACAGCTATGACTTAGTGAAAAAAAAAAAGTCACAGACCCAAGGTGTATCAACAGAGCCCCAAAGGTGATTAGAATAATTCAGACTACCATTTGTGTGTGCATAGATAAACAGACAAGTATTTGAAATATATTTGGTAATTCTTCCTTACCCTCAATAAAAAGGTGGGGTTGAAAGTCGCTCCCTCACAAAAGTGGCCTGAAAGAAGAGTGTGGAGTCATAGGTTCTTGTCTGAGCTGAGAGTCATCAGGCTAGTCCTTTAAACTCTCAGAGACTCATTTTTCCCATCTGTAAACTAAGGTGGCTTTAGGTTCTGTATTTATCCATTCACTTATTCAGTCATGTTTTCATCTGACCTATATTTTCTGAGCATCTATCGTAGGGTAGGCATAGTGTTAGGCAGCACGGATGACTAGACACAGTCTTTGGTCTCTATCCTCATGGAACTTATAGCCCTTTGAGGGAATGAGGTATTGATGAAAGAATTACATTAACAATGGTAAAGTTGCAACTGTTGTACATGTCAAGAAGAGATTTCTCTGAAACACCACAGCCAATCTATCTGCAAGGTCTCATCAAGAGCATCTTAAAAACATGTTCCAAAAATCACCAACTGCCAACCACACCCCTGCCACTGTTGTTTCTTGGCTGGCTTATTACATGGACTGAACTCCTTGACTCCTGTCCTTCTTCATATATTCTTTGTACAGCAATTAGATTAATACCTCCATGTTTAAAATCCCCAGTGATTTTTCATCAGGCTTAGACTAAATTCCATTTCCCAATACCTGGTCTACAAGGCTTTATATGATATAGGCACACTGGTGTGCTGTGAGAAGATCTTAGATAGGTTAAAAATTTTTTAAAGATCCTTAAATTATTTCCCAAGGGAGTTCAAAGCACAATAAGTAATTCTTTTTACTCGTTTTTTGATCAACATAATTTAAGTGCACTGTGGAAGTTTATGGTTCAAGTGTGTTATGATGAAAAAAAGGTTGAAAACACTGATATAGACCATGCCCATGTGATTTTTGATTTCTACTTCTTATTCTCCATTTCCCTCCATTTCGGCCACTCCGTCCTCCCTGCTATTCCACAAACATGCCAAAGTGGGTTCTGTCTAGAAATCTTCTTCTTCCACAAATAGCCTCATGTTTTGCTCTTAGATTTACTCAGGTCTCTACTCAAATGTCACCTCCTCAAGAGGGCTTCCTGACCACCCCCTCCAAAATAGCCTCTTACCCTCTTAAGTTATAGTTAATCAATCTCTTAATTAATCTTTAATTAAGGTAGTAATTAATACCCCCAGAAGTTATTTGTTGACTTCTATAGTGCTTGTATCATACCTGGAGGTGGAAATTTGTTCATCTGTCTTCCAGCACCTAGGTAGGGTTCGTACATAAAAAAGTGCTTGATAAGTATTTGTTACATTATTATATACTGTGATGACACAAGTCACTACATAGTAAGGAGAGTTGGTTAACTCAGGGAAGTCAGGGAAGGCTTCCATGAAAAAAATGCTATTTGAGCTAGTGTTGAAGGAAAATGGTTAAAATACCAGGAATGCTGAGGCCAAGAGTCATGTGGTGTTCTAAGAGGGAACAACATAGCTCATGCAAAGGTCCTGTGGCAGGGAGAGAAAAAAGAGTTTAGAAAAGAATGAGATTGAATGATATTGGAAAAGAGGAAGCGTCCAAACCATTTATGGCATTGCAGGACCTATTAATAATATGATTTTTGTCTTTTCCCCACAATTAAGACAAAATCGCCAAAAATAGGCTTGGTGCCTGTAGCTCAGTGGCTAGGGCACCAGCCACATACACTGGGGCTGGTGGGTTTGAACCCAGCCCAGACCTGTCAAACAACAATGACAACTACAACAACAACAAAATAGCCAGGCATTGTGGTGGGTACCTGTAGCCCATCCACTTGGAAGACTGAGGCAAGAGAATTGCTTAAGCCCAAGACTTTGAGGTTGCTATGAGCTGTGATACCACAGCACTCTACTGAGGGCAACGTAGTGAGACTCTGTCTCAAAAAGAAATCACTAAAAATATTTTAATTGTAGGGAAGGGTAGAGGATAAACACAATTACTTTTGCTTATAAAAAAATACTTGAAATAATTTGTAAGATCCATTTCTGCTCTGAAATTCTAGGATTCTATAAAAGTTCAAATAGCAAAATGAGAATGAACTTTTGCAAATATCAACCAACGTCAATTTCAATGAGAGAGATTCAAGCTACTGAGTTTTGTGACTTCTCAAACATCATTACTTTATGTCCACATTAAGTTTTGCAGTCTCCCTTTTTTCTCTCTTCTAAAAAAATTGAATCAAAATTTCCTCTTACGATGAAAAATATGACTCCTGAACTATTAGTCAAACTATGCAAGCATCTAAATTGAAGGTCACCTTTAGAAGTTCCTAGTCTTTTGAAGCACACATTTTCCAGCTTACCCAGCAGAATAAGCAGGTAGCAGTGTCAAGACCGGGGTCTTGTCACCTCCTGAATTCAAATCTCCCCCACCTGTGATCTTGAACAACTGATGCAGCCTAAAACCCTGAAACATCATTTGTGGAAGGGGGATAATGATTTAATTAGTATTTTCTTCACTAGGCTCTTGTGAGGATTAAGTATGATGATGTATATAATGTGCTTAATAAGTATTCAGTTAATTATTGACATTAATGTAGAAAACTCCCTGGATTAGAGCATTCCAAGATCCACTTTGTGAAGACCTGGAATCCTCCAGTCAACTATCTCCTTCTCTCCAAGTAGTTCCAGCCCAGCCACCTTTTGCATACTGGTTGCAGCCAGTGGCATGGTTATAGCTCTTCATCCACAGCAAACATCTTCTTTCTCAGTGGAGAGTTTAGAAGGAACGTGGAGTCAGGCAGATGAAACTCAATGCACTATCCCACTTTTGCTGCTAATTGAGATGACAGGGGAACATCTATGTCTAATTGTCACTTTCCCTATGGAGAAATCAAAATACCTGATGGATCACCAAGAAATAGAAACATATGAAGATAAATTTAAAGTATTTTTCATTTAAGAATACGTAGTTATGAATTTATCTATTCAAGTCTATCCAAGAAAATGAGGTGGGTTTCCAATATAGACAACACCATTAACTAGCATTTTACCTATTTTTCTGAAGATAGTGACTGCTAATTACCAGTGAATACCTATTCCAAAATTGTTGAGCAATGTAGTCACAAAGGGGATTTATGAACTTTGTGTGTCTGGGATGGAGTGGGGTCCCCCTAGCCCAGTGAGCTTGAAGACATTGTTTGGTTGCCAAAGTAGTAACTTACCAAATAGTCCCTTAAAGTCCTTAAAATGTGTGGACAACTCCTTGAGGAGCTATTTTCCCAATTTCCACCCTAATTATTTAGTTAACTCACTCCCAATACTAAAATCTAAAAAGTTCTTTGCTTTACTGATTTAGCAGTTCAAGCCCACAAATATGTTTGATACTTGGCTCCATCCACCCAGTTAAATCACCTATAATTGTTTATCTTGGCTGGTGAGCATTTCAGTGACAGTTCCCTGGAGGCCCAACAATTAGGTGCTTAATGGTGCTGTTTCAGGTTGATGGCAACAATTATGGAGAAAAAAAAACAAACAAAAAGAGGAACCACAGTGGGGAACAATTTATTGAAGCAAAACTCTTGAAAAACTGGATTAATGGCATTAACTCAAGAAATGCAGATGTTGAAACTTGAAGAGAAGAAGGATTGCTTGGAAGAAACCGCGTGAGGGAATTAGACGCCATCCAATGTATTTCATAGTTTACATTTCCAAAAACACACATCTCATGCAGGTTTTAGAGGGCATTGGAAAAATGGGAAGCACTTAGCTAAATGACACTTTCTTCCTTCTGGGCTCCACCTGGACCCACTATATTAAAATGCCCCTTTATCTTATACCTCTTGTCTCAAAGCATCACAAGGTCAAGTCAAGCATAGTCCTATCTTGCTGAATCCAAAAATAACTGTTCTTTATGGAGCACCAACTATGTGTCAGGAATCCTAGATCCATAATTTCATCAAATCTTCTCAGTAACCCTGTGCCTGGATGTTATTTCTATTTAAACAACAAAACTAAAGTTCAGAGAGGTTATATGACTTTCTTGTGGTCATTAGCTGGGAAAAAATCTGATTTCAGTTTATTTATTCATATACAAATAGGGAGAAGGACAGGCCTTCAAGCCAACTTTAAGGTTTTCAGACAGGGCCACTGGATTGTGCCTCTCACAGAAGAGGCACAGCCTTGTGGGGAAGGTAATGAGAGAGACTTGGGAGGTTATGGTGCAGGAATTCAAGTGCCTTTCAGGCAGTTAGATATCTGGGTCTGGAGCTATCAGAAAAGGTTTACGCTAGGGGTGTGGATTAGCAGGAGACTGATAAGTAACCAAACCTGGAGAAGGGATAGGAATAGCTATCCCACTTTCCATAACTAGTAGAATGTGTTCTTTGTGCTAGTTCTCTAATTATGGGCTCACACCAAGTCCTCACTGGTAATCTGCCTGCATGTCCATGCAATAGTTTCCAAAGAGCTGATGGGAATTTAAGATCTGGTCATGACCAACAAACTGACCCAGACATAGTACAACATAAGTGACTATAGAAAAAAAAATCTATTCTACACTTTGGAAAATAAGAATTCCATTCTTGATTTAATTTTTGGTTAGTATAGCATCTATAGTCTACTTAAAGATAAGCTATATGGCTGCATAGTATTCCATGGTATTCATATACCACAATTTGTTAATCCATTCATGGGTGATGGTCACTTGGGCTGTTTCCATGTCTTGGCTATTATGAATTAGACTGCAATAAACATTCTGGTGCAAATGTCTTTATTGTAAAATAATTTTTGATCATCTGGGTATATACCTAGTAGAAGAATTGCAGGATCGAATGGTAGGTCTACTTTTAGTTCATTGAGTGTTCTCCAAACTTCTTTCCAAAAAGGCTGTATTAGCTTGCATTCCCACCAGCAGTGCAGAAGCATTCCCTTCTCTCCACATCCATGCCAACATCTGTAGTTTTGGGATTTTGTGATGTGGGCTAATCTTAATGGAGTTAGATGATATCTCAAAGTGGTTTTGATTTGCATTTCTCTGATGATTAAGGATGATGAACATTTTTCTGTGTTTGTAGGCTAGGCACCTATCTTCATCAGAGAAGTTTCTGTTTAAGTCTCTTGCCCACATAGCAATGGAGTTATTTATTCTTTTCTTATTGATTAGTTTGAGTTCTCTGTAGATTCTAGTTATCAAACCTTTGTTAGAAGCCTAACATGCAAAAATCTTCTCCCATTCTGAAGGTTGTCTGTTTGCTTTACTTACTGTGCTCTTGGCTGTGCAAAAGCTTTTTAGTTGTTTTTTTTTTTTTTTTTTTTGAGATGGAGCCTCAAGCTATCCCCCTGGGTAGAGTGCCATGGCATCACAGCTCAGAGAAACCTCCAACTCCTGGGCTCAAGCGAGTCTCCTGCCTCCACCTCCCAAGTAGCTGGGACCATAGGTGCCCGCCACAAGGCCCGGCCATTTTTTGGTTGCAGCCATCATTGTTGTTTGGCGGGCCCGGGCTGGGGATTCGAACGTGCCACCTTAGGTGTATGTGGCTGGCGCCTTAGCCGATTGAGCCACAGGCGCCGAGCCAAGCTTTTTAGTTTGATCAGATCCCAGTAATGTATTTTTGGTGTTGCTTCAATTGTGCAGGAGCATCCTCCTCATAAAATATTTTCCCAGGCTGATTTCTTCAAGTGTTTTCCCTGAACTCTCTTCTAGTATTTTTATAGTTCCATGTCTTAAGTTTAAATCTTTTATCCAATGAGAATCAATTTTTGGTAATGGTGAAAGGTGGGGGTCCAGTTTCAGTCTTCTACAGGTAACCAGCCAGTTCACCCAGCACCATTTGTTAAATAGGGAGTCTTTCCCCCACTGAATGTTCTTGATAGGCTTGTCGAAGATTAAATGACAATAAGTAGCTGGGTTCATCTCTTGGTTCTCTACTCTGTTCCATAAATCTACCACTCTGTTTTTGTGCCAGTACCATGCTGTTTTGATCACTACAGATTTATATTATAGCCTGATGTTGGTAATGTGATACCTCCTGATTTGTTCTTATTTCTAAGTAATGTATTTGCTATTTGAGGTTTTTTTCTGATTCCATTTAAAATGAAGTACTATTTTTTCAAGTTGTTTGAAGTATGACAATGGTGCTTTCATAGGGATTGCATTAAATCTGTAGATTGCTTTTGGGTAGTATGGACATTTTAACAATGTTGATTCTTCCCAGCCATGAACATGATATGTTTTTCCATTTGTTAACATCTTTGGCTATTTCTTTTCTCAGAGTTTCATAGTTTCATAGTTCTCTCATTTTCACATTCTTTCTTGGTAAATTCCCAGATATTTCATCTTCTTTGGCACTATTATAAAAGGAATAGAGTCCCTTGATTGTTTTTCCAGCTTGACCATTGTTGGTGTATATAAAAGCTACTGACTTGTAAGTATTGATTTTGTATCCTGAGATGCTACTGTATTCCTTGATCACTTCTAAGAATTTTGAAGTTGAGTCCCTGGGATTTTCCAGGTATAGCATTGTGTCATGAGAGAACAGTGAGAGTTTGATCTCCCCTGACCCTATTTGGATACCCTTGATTGCCTTCTCTTGCGTGATTGTGATAGCTAAGACTTCCATTACTATGTTAAATAGCAGTGGAGACAGTGGGCATCCTTGCCTTGTTCCTGATCTGAGTGGAAATGTTTTTAATTTTATACCATTCAATATGATATTGTCTGTGGGCTGGCTTTAAATGGCCTCTATCAGTTTAAGAAATGTCCCTTCTATGCCTGTTTTCTTAAGAATTTTGATCATGAAAGGATGCTGGATATTATCAAAGGCTTTTTCTGCATCAATTGAGAGAATCATATGGTCTTTGTTTTTTCTTTTATTGATGTGGTGTATTATATTTATAGATTTGTGTATGTTGAACCAGCCCTGTAACCCTGGTATAAAACCAACTTGGTCGTGGTGTATAATTTTTTTGATGTGTTGTTGAATCTTGTTTGCTAATATCTTATTGAATATTTTTGCATTGATATTCATTAATGATATTGGTCTATAATTTTCTTTCTTTATTGAATCCTTTCCTGGTTTGGGTATGAGGGTGATATTTGCTTCATAGAATGTGTTGGGAAGTATTCTCTCTTTTCCATGCTTTGGAAAACATT
Organism: Galagoides demidoff; assembly: GCA_963574575.1. Lineage (NCBI taxonomy): Eukaryota > Metazoa > Chordata > Mammalia > Primates > Galagidae > Galagoides > Galagoides demidoff. The sequence continues at coordinate 19,345 of CAUYQV010018076.1, forward strand.
GTATAATATAGGTACTAGTTCCTCTTGAAATGTTTGAGAGAATTTGGATGTGAAGCCATCTGGTCCTGGGCTTTTCTTTTTAGGGAGATTTCAGATTGCTGATGCTATTTCAGTCGTTAATATAGGTCTATTTAAGATTTCTAATTCTTTCTGGTTGAGTCTAGGAAGGTGGCGTGCTTCTAGGTATTGGTCCATTTCCTTCAGATTTTCATATTTCTGGGAATAGAGATTTTTGTAGTAATCAATGAGGATTTTTTGAATTTCTGAAGTGTCTGTTGTTATTTCTCCTTTATCGTTTCTGATAGACGATATTAGAGATTTTACTTTTCTATTTCTAGTTAGATTGGCCAAAGGTTTATCAATTTTGTTAATTTTTTCAAAAAACCGGGGGTGGAGCCAAGATGGCTGACTGCAGCCAGCTTTTTGCAGAAGCTCCCATCCAGAAGGAGGCTTAAAGGACAGAGGTTTAGTAGGGGAGATGATTGTTTGGAGCGGAGCCATGAGAGAAGATTGAAGAGTGCACTTCAATCTTCCTGAGGTGAGCTTCGACCCCAAAGATATAATCAAAAGGTACAAAATCCACCACCAAGCGGATGGGAGTCCCCTCCCCCACTACAACAGCTTGCAGTTTACTCCATACAAACAAGCGAGCAGAGTTCAAACATCTTCCCACTCTATCCCATGGGAGAGACCCCCTAAAAGCTGGACCTCCTACCCCCTCTGGTGTGCCACAACACCCTCCTGCCAGGAATAAGACTGTGAAACTGTATAAAACTGTATATATTCCCCACCTGCAACATTGAACTCTGAGGATTCCCCCCCACACCCTGAGGTCTGGAGGTTTGTTACCTATGGAGTCCAGATTCTTGGGCATCTCCTTGAGAGAAGTGGAAGGGGAAAGGGCTGGTGCTGCTCTGTGCTGACTGTGTCACTGGAGTGAGGAGAGGAAAGTTGGCTTGGAGGAAGCCATACAGCAATGGTGGCATGATGAGCTGCAAACTGAGGCCATTCCAGATAGGCGAGCCCCATCTCTCTGGGCAACCAGAGGTTCTGGACAGCAGCCACAGGCCAAACAGACTTGGTAACTTTTGTGAGTAAAGAGACCATTAGTACCAGCCCTCAGGGGAATAGCTGAGACAAAGGCAGTGGGCAGGCAGAGGCTGGAATTGACACTTGAGTGTAAACTCTAATTTGCTTGCTGCCCAGAGCTGAGTTCTTCACCAGCTCTAGCAGCCTCTGACTTGGCAGAAGAATCTAACTGGGACATGGGCTAAAATTAAGAGAATGTTCACAGCCTAATTTAAACAAGCAAGGCCCCCCTGCCAGATGCAGATTTCTGGGTGATTTTGGCAGTCATAAACCCTGGGAGGAGTTGCCTATTGGAGTGAATAGGGTCACAGACCTTGGGGATTACGAGAGACTGGGTGCAAGGTGGGGAAGGAGGTATTAACCTTCCCAGACTAACCCATTTTCTGGGTGGGTCTCTTTGCCCTCATAGAGCACTGGAGCAGGTTATATCTGAGCTGCGAGCAGACCCCTCTTATCTAGCTGCCGGAGACATTTGAACTCTTCCACCTGAAACTGGTGTTGACTGGGACAACTGATTTGGACCCCTTAAATGGGGCAGACCACCAGGGACTACTCAAAGGGGCACCCTGGGTGTATGGTTGAGGGAAGGCTTGATTTTCCTTGCCCAATTGCTGTTTGTGGGGGGCGGGGCGACTTAATTGCTGGTATTTTTCCATAGCAGAGATTTCAACCAAGAGAAACTGAATCACTAGGGTAGGACAGAGACTAGCTGAAAATAAGATAGAGCCACTTAGCCCCACCACACCAAGCAGGTCCCCAGTCTCTTAGGCTGTAATACCATACAGGTCCTTGACAAACCTCAAGGGGAAAAGCCAAATGAGGTAAAACAATCATGGGGCAGAATCAGTGGAAAAGCTCTGGTGATATGAATAACTGGAGTAGATCAAACCCCCCCCCCCAAGAAAGGATGTGGCTGGTAATATGAATAACCAGAGTAGGTCAACCCCCCCCCCCAAGAAAGGATGTGGCAGACGAAACTGAAGATCCCCTATATAAACAGATGGCTGAGATGTCAGAAATTGAATTCTGAATTTGGATTGCAAATAATATTAATAGAATAGAGGCAAAGATAGAAATAGAAATTCAAGGAGCATTCCAAAAGTTTACTCAAGAATTCAACAACAACAAAAAAGAATTCTATGAATTCAAAGACAAAACCACCAAAGATTTTGAAACATTAAGGCAAGAAATTGCAGCCCTCAAAGATCTGAAAAATATGGCAGAATCTCTTGGTAACAGAGTGCAGGAGGCAGAAGAAAGGATCTCAGACGTAGAAGACAAAGCTTCTGAATGTGTCCAAGTGTCCAAAGAGGATCAGAAATGGAAAGCAAAAACAGATCATTCTCTCAGAGAGCTCTGGAGTAATTTGAAGAAAACTAATATTTACCTTATAGGAATTCATGAAGGTGACGAAGTTGCTTTGCAAAACACAGAGGCTCTTCTTTATGAAATTATGGAAGAGATCTTTCCAGATATGTCAAGAGATCCTGAAATTCAGATTGCAGACAGCTTCAGAACCCCAGCACGACTCAACCAGAATAAGGCATCCCCCAGACACATCATCATTAACTTCACTAAAGTGAATATGAAAGAGAAAATCTTGAAAGCAGCGAGACGTAAGAAAACCATAACCTACAAAGGGAAGAATATTAGAATAACTGCAGATCTCTCTGCCAAAACCTTTCAGGCAAGAAGAGGGTGGTCATCGATATTTAATCTCTTAAAACAAAATAACTTTCAGCCCAGGATCCTGTATGCAGCTAAACTGAGCTTCATTTATGATGGAGAAATTAAATACTTTAATGACATCCATATGTTGAAGAAATTTGCCATAACTAAACCAGTTCTCCAGGATATTCTCAGATGTATTCTCCATAATGACCAGTGCAATCCTCCACCACAAAAGTAAACTAACTCAGAAACTATTGATTAAACTCCAACTTCTACAGTGGCGAAAAAATTAAAAACGTCCACTGGGGGTGGGTGGGGCCAAGATGGTGGACTGCAGGCAGCTTTTTACAGAAGCTCCTGTCCAGAAGGAGGCTGAAAGGACAGAAGTTTAGCTAATTAGCTGATGGTTTGGAGCAGAGCCAAGAGAGAAGATAGAAGAGCGCACTTCAACCTTCCTGAGGCGAGCTGCGACCCCAAAAATACAACCAAAAGGTACAAAATCCACCACCAAGCAGACGGGAGTTCCCTTCCCCACAAGAAGGGCTCGCAGTTTAATCCATGCAAACAAACGAGCAGAGTTCAAACTTCCTCCCACTCTATTCCACGGGAGTGACCCCCTAAAAACTGGACCTCCTACCCCTGCGAGCATGCCACGGCATACTCCGGCCAGGCATAAAACTGTAAAACTGTACAAATCTGTATATATTCCCCACTTGCAACATTGAACTCCAAGGAGTCCTCACCCACACACTCCGAGGTTTGGAGGTACAGAGTCCAGATTCTTGGGCATCTCCTTGAGAGAAGTGGAGGGGAGGGGGCTGGTGCTGTTCTGTGCTGACTGTGGTGCAGGTGTGAGGAGAGGAGAATCAGCTCAGGGGACGCCAGGGCAACAATGGTGGCATCCTGAGCAGCAGGCTGACGCTATTCCAGCCCCATCCCTTTGGGCAAGCAGAGGTTCTGGACAGCAGCCACAGACAGGGAGCACATAACTTTCTTGGGTGGAGCACCAGCCCTCAGGGGGCTAATGTGGCTGAGACAAAGGCAGTGGGTTGGCAGAGGCTAGAATTGACACCTGAGTGTAAAGCTGAATGCAACCTCTGATTTACAGAGAAATCTAGCCAGACAGAAGCCTAATTTAAACATGCAATGCCCCCCTTCTAAACTCAGATTTCTGGCTGCTTTTGCCAGGTAAACTCCGAGAGCAGTGGCCTACTGGAGTGAATAAGGTCACGGACCTGGGGGATTACGAGTGACTGGGTGCAAGGTGGGGAAGGAGGTATTAACCTTGCCAGACTAACCCAGTGCTGAGTGGGTCCCTTTGTCCTCATGGAGTGGGGAAGGCCCCAAAACTGCTTGCTAGATTTGCATGCCCCATGGGCAACAGGCTCCTGCTCTGGACAGGCCCAGAACCACTAGCTACTGCTGCAGCTGTCCCACAGGCAGAGGTGGAGGAATCCTCCATTCCAGGTAGACCCAAAACAGCTTGCAAGAGCCACACACACCCCACGGGGGGCCAAAGGAGGTGTTCCCCACTCTAGGCTCCCAAGCTGGATGGGACTAGAACTGCTTGCTAGAGCCACACATGCCCTGCAGGTGGTGGTGGAGGGGTCTACCACTCTTGGAGGGCCCAGAACTGTTTGCTAGAGCCACATACATCCCTCGGACAGAGGTGGAGGAGTCCCCTGCTCCTGGCTGCCACACTGGGAGGGCACAGATCAGCTTGCTAGCACCGCACGTGTCCAACGGGTGATGGTGAAGTAGTCCCCTGCTTCCCCCTGCATACTATGGTGGGTCTGAACTAGTACTGATATGTTAATTCGCGTACCCTGCGCAACTGCTACCATTCCCCTACCCTCTGGCTGCTCCAGGGTGCTGAACTAGGACTTATCTAGCCACTACAGTTCCCCTGTTCCACCAGTTGTCCCGGAGGGGCAGAACTAGGACTGATCTGGCTGCTGTCAGTTCCTGCCCCCCGGTTGCCCAGCAGGCTGAACGAGGTCTAATATGGCCACACACACTCCCATGCAGGCGTTGCTGTTCCACTGTACCCTAGCTGCCCCAGCACCCAAGAACTGGGAGAAGACAACAGACACGCTCTGCCTGTCTCTCTGGGCAACGAGAAGAAGACACCAACTGAACGGTTCTGATAAGGCCTGCAAACAAGGTAAACTCAGCATGGGCGGAACCAGCGGAAGAACTCTGGCAACTCAAATAACCAGAGTACATCAACTCCTCCAAGGGAAAATGGGGAAGACACAATTGAAGACCCCATCCACAAGAAAATGGCTGTGATGTCAGAAATCGAGTTCAGAATGTGGATAGCAAATAAGATTCACAGACTGGAAGAAAAGAAGGAATTAGGAGCTCAAGAAATTATTCAAAAGATGACTCAAGAACTCCACAATTTCAAAGATAAAATGATCAAAGATTTTGAAATACTGAGACAAGAGGTTGCAGCCCTCAAGGATCTGAGAGACACAGTGGAATCCCTCCATAACAGAGTGCAACAGGCAGAAGAAAGGATCTCTGATACTGAAGACAAAGCTTTTGAAGAAG
>CAUYQV010018077.1:0-17229 GCA_963574575.1 Galagoides demidoff
CCCCCCTCCCTCTCTCCCTCTCTCTCTCCCTACCCCTCTCTCTTCCTCTCCCTCTCCCTCTTTCTCTCTCCCTACCCCCTCTGTTCCTCTCCCTCTCACTCTCTCTCTCTCTCTCCCCCTCTCTCTCTTCCTCTCTCTCTCTCTCTACCCCCCTCTCTTTATCCCCTCCCTCTCTCTCCCTCTTTTTGCAGGTCAGTTTTTTCTACACAAACTCTTCATTCCCTTCCCCATGAGTAGAAGAACCCTGAACCCCATTCCAGAATTAGATGCCCGAATTTGAACTTTCCAGCCATCAGAATCAGGAGACAAATACAGCATTTTCTTTATAAATTGCCTGGCCTCAGGTACTCCCTTACAGCAATACTAAACACACAAGTCCAACAATTAGTTCATATCCAAGGTATTGGTTGATCAAGTCTGTGAATGTCAGTTCTCCAGAATTTACAACACTGTTTGCTCAATTATTTCCTTCTTCACGTAACTTAAAGTGTTCACATTGATAATAAATCTCAGACCTCAGGCTAGGAAATTTTACTGTAAACAATGGTATAAGAAAGTCAAAGATCCTCCTTCACGAAAATAGGTTGAAATTTTGAACTTTTGTAATGATAACGATGGCTTTGTAATTTAACAGGTATTTCCCGAAGCTTGTAATGATGGTGAGAATGAAAAGATTTTGAAGCTCTCTGTAGAAACCTACTGTCACTCCATTAATAGTCTGACTCTCAGCTAAGCGCATTATAACAATTCCCTCAGAATTTCAAGTTCACTTTCAATAAGGATACCCGTGCTTTCCCACACCATGCTAAAATCCTGGAGTTTGGAACTCTCCATCCACACAGAAAACCTTGCACAGGTTGGAAGGAAATCAAAATCTATATTTTAACACCATATCCCTTTAAGTTCTAAAAATGGGAATGCTAGCTTGTTTTATATTAGGCTCCATGACATTTTCTGGAATATTCAATTCCGTAAAAGTCAGCCCAGCCATTTACATAAGGCACGGGAGCCTAACAAGAAAAAGCTAATTTTGATTTACTAAAATGTCAATGTCAATTTGAAATCCTATTAAGGGGGGGAAAAGCAGTTCCCTGCCATGGATACCGAAAAATAGGGGTCATTTCAAAGGCTGAACACAGTTTGATGTTTTGGTGAGACCCTGAGGTGTCTCGAGGAGGATTTATAACTTGGAAGAAGGCAATACATACATACACACGCACACATAGAATTTTATATATAATTTATCCATATAATTATAAAGTTGATATCTGTCCAACCTGTGTTTTCTGTGTAGATGAGAATTCCAAAGTCAAGAATTTTAGCATGGTATATGTGCATATATATATATATGTATATAAAATATAAATTATTATAGCTGTCTATGTATAATAATATAAATTATTATAGATAATAGGTGTCTATTGAGAGCTTGATAATATATATATAATATGTATATATATAATTTATATATATATATAATTTATACATTCTTATCAACCTCTCAATAGAAACCTATTGTCCTCATAGATGAGAATTCCAAACTCAAGAATTTTAGCATGGTATATGTGTAGATATATATATAATTTATATATATAATTTATACATTCTTATCAAGCTCTTAATAGAAACCTATTATCACTCCATTAACAGGCTTTGCCTCTTAAATGTATATAAATATATAACCACATATATAATTATATGTATAAATTATATATAATTATGTGTATAAATTATATATAATTATATGTACACATAATTATAAAGCTCTCAGTAGAAACCTATTGTCACGCCGTTAACAATTTTTGATGCTTAAATATATGTAAGTATATATATAATTATTTATATATAATTTTTACCTACACAAACAGTATTCAAGGATGTTGTTATTTCTACTGCAGATACACACAGAGGAAAACAGGACCTTTCTATGAACGGTGAGACTCCAAAAAAAGAGAAAAATCTGTCCCCCTCCATCACAGATTACACCTGCGTTCTTGTCCATTTGCACTATTAGGTGATTCTATCTCCATAGTAGTGTAAATGTGCGTCAACAAGCTCATTTTATATTTACTTATTTATTGCTTTTTTTTTTTGGCCAGGGCTGGGTTTGAACCCATCACCTCCGGTATATGGGGCCAGCGCCCTACTCCTTTCAGCCACAGGCGCCGCTCAAGCTCATTTTATTTTGAGTTTTAGGAGGAGGCAGTATTTTAAGCAATAAGATAGGAAGGGATGATGCTAATAAAATAATGCCAAGTATTTGTCATTTACCACGTACATATGTTTCCATAGAAAACGTCACATTGGAGAGTCAAGTGGATTATAAGAATGCTTAAATGCAGAATACCAAAGCACGCCGCGTCCAAATTACAGGCACAATGCGTGCATCTCAAGGTAGGTAGAATCAAGGTCATTTTATTTATTTAAGAGCTCAAAAGGTCAAGTTCTGAATTATTAAGCACATCTTTCAAGGTCATGCAAAGTCAGAGATGAGGCTTACAGGTAACCTAGCAGCACTTTGCCCGGTGGATCATGGAGAATCAAATAACATCACTACACCCTACATATGTTTGTTTTCTGCATGAATTGTAAAAGATCCACGACAAAACAACACAGTTCTTTTATTTTAATAAACACACTTTATTTTAATCACGGTGGTGGAAATCAGGGATTTACATCGTTTCTCTAAACTCTTTCCTTTTATGGACTGAGTATTGGTGTCCACCTTTCCCCACCAAAAAAAAAAAAATTAAGTTGAAATCCAAGCACTTACCATGTGCAGCACCTAAGGCTCAGTGAGTAGGATGCCGGCCCCATGTACCCAGGGTAGCAGGTTCGAACCTGGAACTGGGTAAACTGCAACAAAAAATAGCCAGGCACTGTGGCAGGTGCCTGTAGACCCAGCCACTCAGGAGGCTGAGGCAAGAGAATCAAGTAAGCCCAGGAGTTGGAGGTTGCTGTGAGCTGTGACACTATGGTACTCAATCAAGGGCGACAAAGTGGGACTCTGTCTCTTAAAAAAAAATCCAAGCGCTTCCCATGAGATGGTTGTAGGAGGTGGCATCTTGGAGAGGTGATTTTGGGTCGTGAGTGTGGAGGCTACATGAATGGATTTAGTCCCTGTGCTCAGAGAGCTCTCACCCCTTCTGCCACAGTGAGAAGTTGTCATCTATACAGCAGAAGAGGGAGTCAATCTTAGACTCCCAGCCTGCAGAGCAGGTGGAATAAATGTCTGTTACTCACAAGCCACACAATCTATGGTATTTTGTTATAAAAGCCTGACTGGCCTAACACATAAAGCAGCACCCAGTGTTTGCTCTGGATGTAACAAATACTTAAAATTGTAGGAGCAGCTCGGAACGGAGCACTGAGTTGAGGTTGGAAGTGTTTTGAAGTGGATGCTTATGTTGGCAGGAATAGACCACAGAAGGAGGTCCTTAGGAGGGCTCACAAACAGAGGAATAGGGTTCTCAAGAAAGCCACCATCTTTTCAGAGAATATCTAAGCAATTGTAAAGAGGTTCTCTGTAGAAAGACCCATGGGAGAGCCCATTCTGATGCAAACCGTACAGGTGCCATTAGAGATAGAGAAAGGAGAAAAGACCAGCCTTGCTGTACTGTGGCAAAGAGCTTGGCTGAACTGTGATCACACATAGTGTTTTGTGGAAGGTATGTAGCTGAAACTATTTACAAGCAAAATGTTGATGATATGGCTGGTTCCTCCCAACTGCTTACAGTAAAACGCAAGAGGAGAGAAATGTCTTGATGCCCAAACAGGCTGAGACATCTCCTTCTCTCTAACCAACATCTCAAAACCAACAGATAAGGGGAACTGTACCTTCAGACCAGGACAGTTAACGGCCGTTAATAGTCAAACACTGGGTTACCAGAAAGACTTGAAAGAACCAGTTCCATTGCCTAATGAGTTAATTGGCCCCCAGCAAAGTCCAAAGGCAGCTTATATTTTGATTCTCAATTATGCTTACAAAACAGGAAAGAGACACGGGCGGGCGGCACCTGTGGCTCAAGGGAGTAGGACACTGGCCCCATATGCTGGAAGTGGCGGGTTCAAACCCAGCCCCAGGCAAAAAAAAAAAAAAAAAATAGGAAAGAGACCCAGGTCACCAAACGTTGCAGAAATGCTCATCTTGGACGATGGGGGTCTAACCCTATTTTGTAAAGTTCTGCTGTGATGCTACCGTTTCTACGAAAGCTTCCGACATCACTATTTTCCTCTGTTTGCCTAAAACCCAAGTATGCACTCTTCCCCGCCTCAATACCTTTATTTATTTTTGTTACTCAGACTACACCCTTTGTACCTTCATAATAATACAGGGGTCTGCTGATGCCCTGTGGGGATAAACCACGCAAGGTAGTAGGCAAGAACAGAGGACGAGAGATTCAAAGTTGGCTTGGGGCACTGAACATATTTGAGTTGGATCTTAAAGAAGGTGTAAAGAATGGAGCAAGTCAAAGTTGGGCTGTGGAAGCTCACAGGACACTGTCAACAAAGGTGGGGCAGCAGAGGGCAGCCTGCCCGGTGTAACTCACTGTGCATGAAAAATAAATGAGCCGGCTCAGCGCCTGCAGCTCAGTGAATAGAGCACCGGCCAGCTGGGCATTGTGGTGGGCACCTGTAGTCCCAGCTACTAGGGAGGCTGAGGCAAGAGAATCACGTAAGCCCAAGAGTTGGAGGTTGCTGTGAGCTGTGATGCCCCAGCACTCTACAGAACGTGACATAGTGAGACTCTGTCTCAAAAAAAAAAAAATTAAATAAATAAATAAGTAAAATAAAATAAAATAAAAACTGCACATGGGTTACTCGGGAGGCTGAGGCAAGAGAATCACGTAAGCCCAAGAGTTGGAGGTTGCTGTGAGCTGTGATGCCACAGCACTCTACCAAGGGTGACATAGTGAGACTCTATCTCAAAAAATAAATAAATAAAATAGAATAAAATAAATAAAAGGAAATTCCCTCTTGGCAGGAATCCTCACTTTAGAGGGTGACTTAGAAGTATCTGGCATAAATAATTAAACTATAATGTGAAAAGTCTAAAATAACAGTAAGTTTTACACTGTATACACAGAATGTTACACTTTATTCTAGTTCTATGTATTTTTAAAGATTATACCTGCAATAAGAATGAGCTGCCAAGACACATTCTGATGCAGAAGTGTTTGTTGTGGGGTGACACCCGTGGTTCAGTGGGTGGGGCACCAGCCCCATATACTGAGGGTGGTGAGTTCAACTCTAGCCCCAGCCAAAATGCAACAAAAAACAGCTGGATGTTGTGGTGGGCACCTGTAGTCCCAGTTACTCCAGAGGCTAAGGCAAGAGAATCACCTAAGCCCAGGAATTGGAGGTTGCTGTGAGCTGTGACACCACAGCACTCTACCAAAGGTGATAAGATGAGACTCTGTCTCTTAAAAAAAAAAAAAAAAAGAAAAAGAAAAGAAAAACTGAGGCAAGAGGATCACTAGAGCCCAGGAGTTGGAGGTTGCTATGAGCTATGATGCCAAAGCACTCTACCCAGGGTGACAGCTGCTTGAGACCCTGTCTCAAAAGAAAAGAAAAGAAACTACTCCCTGGTGCTGAAAAGCTTGAGGACACTGAAGTCTATTACCATTTTATAAATTATAAAACTATGGTCTAGGAGTCAGGATAGAAGGCAAATTCCTAAATGTATGTTATAAAACCACTTTGGTACTCAGTAGACACACAAAAAAACAAGTAACAAGTTCCTTGAGAGCAGGACTGTACTTGTTAGTCTTGGCATCCCTCAGCACTGAGTGCAGTGTCAAGGGTCAAGTAGGCAACAAATATTTCCTGAATGTTTGAGATGTTTTTTGTGTGGCTCCATTCATTCATAAAACAAATACTTGGGTGGTGCCTGTGGCTCAGGGAGTAGAGCACCGGTCCCATATGCCCAGAGTGGTGGGTTTGAAACTGTCCCCAGCCAAAACTGCAGAAATAAAATAAATAAATAAAATTACTTATTTAAAAAAAAAAAAAAAAAAAAAAAAAAAACAAATACTTAATGTTCATTAGATAAGAGCCATTGCACCTATCTCAGAGAATTAAAAAATTATTTTGATACCATCCAAATCTTCATGGAACTCAAATCAGAAGAAGGAGACAGATAAATAAAGGAAATGCTCTCAGTATATCACAAATAACAGAATAATGATATAAATAAAATGCTATGAGAACAGAAGAGTTTAACATTGTTCCCTGCAGAGAGAAGTGTGTCTGGAAAAGGCATAATGGAAGAATAGACAGTTTGGTCAGCAAAGAAGGGTAAGTGGATTCCAGATAGAGCATAAATGAAGGCCCAAACTATGGGTTCACAGGGGTAAGTACCAGAGATCGACCTCTATGATCAGTTATACTTCTAAAAGATTACTCTGGCAAAGAACTGCAAAGAACTACAAAGCAGACTAAAGGGGCAGGCATGGTGGCTTATACCTGTAATCCTAGAACTTTGGGAGGCCAAGACAGGAAGATTGTTTGACACTAGGAATTTGAGACCAGCCTCAGCAAGACTGAGTGTGCTGAGCACCTGTAGTCCCAGCTACTCAGGAGGCTGAGGCAGGAGGATCACTTGAGCCCAGGAGTTTGAGGTTGCACTGGGCTATGATGCTACCACATTCTAAATAGGGTAACAGAGTGAGACCTTGTCTCAAAAAATAAAAAAAATTAAAAAACCCCAAACCAAAACAAATCAACCAACCAAGCCTCCCCCTAAAATAAACGAAGACTGAAGAAGAATGGACATTAGGAGTTTACTTCTAGGTTAAGGTACCAAAAGATACAGAAAACTTTATTCCCATCCTAACACCATACAAATATATAATATAGAAATCACAGATATTCATGCAACTACTGAAGACCGGCAGAGGCAAGAAAGCCTCAATAAACAGACTTGCTGAGAGAGGAGCCTTTTCAGGTGAGCAGTGAGCCTCTGAAGCTCCCCCAGTGCAGATGCCACAAGTGGGTATGGGCAACAGGAAGATGGAGCCTGAGCCCTGAGACACTTAAGCAGGTCAAAAAGAGGCCTGACATGCTACAGGTAATGGTGGGTGCAGGAAGGGCAGGCTGGAGTCTGGAAGATCCCACAAAACAATCAGCACTTGCTCAAGATAACTCCACCTCAACCTCCCAATTCTGCTGAGAAAAGGGAAGTGAAGTTGAAAGTGAAAAGCAGAAAGAATCACACGGTCTCACATATCCCACAGGCGCCTGAAACTTGTAATTCCAAAGAAGACACCTTGGCCCACTCCCTCTCTGCTCTGGGGTCAAACACTATCTTGAAAAATGGTCCTGCCCTAGGCAGTGGCAGCCAGAGCAACAGCAGGGGTGGAACTAACCAGAGCCAAGCCCAACATCCTTAAAGTTAAGGCTGACTCAGATCAACTCATCTGGGGACGGCAGAGGCAGATATCCAGAATGCAGGTTGTTTTGACTTTCACAACTGCATGGAAGACGACTCTGGCACTCAGAATCATATGTTAGGTTTGGTGGTCCATGAGACATCCAAGCAGAGAGACAGCACAGACAGCCGGGTACATGGTCTGGGAGACCAGATGCACTGGGTGGGCTCCAGTGGTGATTCCCAATGTGTGCTTTGGCGAAACCTGTCCTGCTCCCTGTCTCCAAGGAATCTCTGAGATATTTTCAAGAAATAAGATTATGGCTTGGCACCAGCCACATACACAGAGGCTGTTAGGTTCAAACCTGGCCCAGGCCAGCTAAAACAAAAATGACAACTGCATAGTAAGACTGTGTCTCAAAAACAAACAAACAAACAAAAAAACCCCCAAAACAAAACCATAGTTTTCTTTATATATATATATATATATATATATATATATGTGTGTGTATATATATATATATATTTATTTATTTTTTTTTTTTTTTTTGAGACAGAGCCTCAAGCTATCACCCTGGGTAGAGTGTAGTAGCATCATAGCTCACAGTGACCTCCAACTCCTGGGCTCAAGTGATTCTCCTGCCTCTGCCTCCCAAAGAACTGGGATTACAGGCACCTGCCACAACGTCTGGCTATTTTTTGGTTAAAGCCGTCATTGTTTGGCACGCCAGGCTGGATTCAAACCTGCCAGCTCAGGTGTATGTGGCTGGCACCAAGCCTTTATATGCTTTTTGATACTATTATAGGTTGAACTGTATGCTCCCAAAAGTTATATTCAGGTCCTAATCTCCAGTCCTTGCTAATGTGATCTTATTTGGAAAGAGTCTTTGCAGAAACACTCAAGTTAATATAAGATCATACTTGATAAGGGTGGGCTCTAAATCCAAGGACTGGAGTCCTCCTAGGAAGACAGAGGTACAGAGACAGACACACAGGGAAGAAGGTGATGCAACTACAGACACTGTGATTAGAGTAATGCTGTTTCCAGCCAAAGAACGGCAAGATTACTTGCCACCACCAGGAGATTTGTTCACAAAACGACAAAATTACCTAACAATGTATCTCTCAGAATGTATCCCCACTGTTAAGTGACACATAACTATATTTGATTATTTAAAATTATATGCAATAGGCTGGGCAGGAAGGTGCATGCCTGCAATCTCAGTACCTTGAGAGGCTCAGGCAGGAGCATCTCTTTAGACCAGGAGTTCAAGACCAGTCTGGGAAAGGAGTTTCTCAGTGAAACCCCCATCTCTACAAAAATTTAAAAATCAGCTGGGTGTGGTGGTGTGCACTTGTAGTCCTAGTTTCATGGGAAGCTGAGGCAGGAAGATCACTTGGCTTGGGCCTAGGAGTTCAAAGTTACAGTGAGCTGTGATGACACCATTGCTCTCCGGCCTGGGTGGTGGGGCAAGCCCCCATCTCTTAAAAAGATAAAAAATAAATACAATTATACATGGTGTATGTAAATACACATACCCTCTTGATGAAAATAAAAAATTATTTTTTAAAGTACAAAAATTATCCAAGTATGGCTATCTCATGATTTCTCTCAACCTACTACAATCAGGATTCCATCCTTGAGACCTCCCTCTCCATGCTTACAAATTCAATAGTTATTTCTCTGTTATGATCTCATCAAGACTAAATTACAGTATCTATAAGGGCTGACCCTGCCCCCCTTCACAACACTTCCTTCTACCGCTTCTGTGAGACCACTCTCTCCTGGAATTTCTTCCTCCTCACTGACTCCTTTTTCACTCCTACCTGCAAATTCTTCCTCATCTGTTCAACCTCTAAATAGTTAAGTGTCTAGGTCCTGGGCTGCCTTTTCTTTATCCCCATATTCTCTGGGGTGAACGCATCTTTACCAAAGGCTCTAAATACCACCTATACCCTGATGGTTCCAAATCTTCACCTCCAGCCCTGACCTCCCCAGAATTCCACGTTGACCTACTTTATGGCCCTACGCAGATATCAAATAAGCGTATCAAATTTAATAAATCAAAATACAAACTCTTTTTTTTTTTTTTTTTAGACAGAGCCTCAAGCTGTCCCCCTGGGTAGAGTGTCATGGCATCACAGCTCACAGCAACCTCCAACTCCTGGGCTCAAGAGAGTCTCCTGCCTCTGCCTCCCAAGTAGCTGGAACCACAGGCGCCCGCCACAATGCCTGGCCATTTTTTGGTTGCATCCGTCATTGTTGTTTTTGGCAGGCTCGGGCTAGATTCGAACCTGCCACCTTAGGTGTATGTGGCTGGCGCCTTAGCCAAAATACAAACTCTTGATATTCTCAGTCTTCCCTTTTTCTCAGAAGACTGAGCAGTTGTTCCAGCCAAACATTTCAAAAATTATTGTTCTTCTCCCACTCATATCTACATCCCTGCTACCTCAAAAACCAACTCCAAATCCATACTTTTCTTTCTCTCTTCATTCAAGCTACCACCTCTCGCCTAAACTCAAAAGCAGAATAAAATCCAAGTTTGGAGAGGCAAACATAATCTGAGCACTTCTCCTTGTGAACTGGACTTCAGCCTACTGGCCCTTCCTCTAGTCCCTTCAATACACCACACCCAGCGTAGGCCTACCTTAACAGCATTAAACTGACATCCATTCTATCGCCTGAATACCTCTCTTTTCACACTGCTGGTTCCTTCTTATCATTCAAATCTTAGCTTTAAATGTCACTCTATTTAAATAAGACCCTCCATGACTATCCAATCTAAAATGACAATCTAGTCACTTCTCTTACCATATCACTTTTCAAATTTACCAAACAATATTTTTAAAAATCTATACTCATATTAATTTGGAGACATGGTCTCATTTTGTTGCCTGGATATGAGGGCAGTGGCATGATTACGGCTCACTGTAACATCAAATCATCCTCCTGTCATAGCCTCTCAAGTAGCTGGGACTACAGACATATGTGCCACCATGCTCAGCTAATTTTTTCTGTTTTTTTTTATAGAGACAGGGGTCTTGCTATGTTGCTCAGGCTGGTCTTAAACTCCTGAACTCACGTGATCCTCCCACCTCAGCCTCCTAAACTGCTAGGATTACAAATGTGAGCCGCAGCTCTTGGTCATTACACTCATTATTTTAAAATCTAGATCTTACATGACATTGCTATATAATATACAGATAACTACATAAACAAGAAAACAATCTTCCCCAATAGAATGTGAGCCACATAAGGGCTCAGGCCTTGTCTGCTTTGTTCACTGCTGTTATTCCAGTCTCTAAAACAGTGTCTGGTGCATAGTAATTGCTCAGTAAATAGTTATTTAACAAATGAATATCTACTGCATGCTCCAAAAAAAAGAAAAGGCTGGTAGTAAAGCAACACTTAAAGATTCAGCTGGATGTTAGAAGACCCAGATGCCTGGGTCGCAGATACAAGAGTAATCACAATCTGAGATGTTTTAAGAAAAGTGTAATCTGGCCAGGGGCGGTGGCTCACGCCCCATAATCCTAGCACTCTGGGAGGCCAAGGCAGGTGGATCTACTAAAAATAGAAAAACTGAGGTAAGAAGATGGCTTGAGCCCAAGAGTTTGAGGTGAACTATGACACGCCACGGCCCAAGGGCGACAAGCTTGAGACTCTTCAAGGAAAAGACTAAGGATATTTAGAAGAATTTTATTATTGAACACAAGCCCAGGGGACAAATAAAAGATTTATTTGGAAAAGATGGGAAAAGATGGGCTTCAGACTAACTATAAATGGGGCTGAAGAAGGTAATTTGGAGGTGATGGAACTTCTGGTGCTACTGTCACTCTCAGGGGAAGACAAAATTGGGGAGTCTAGATATAATCAAAACCTATGAAAACCAAGAGTAAATTTGTTTTGAGGCCACTGAGGAGTTAGGAGACTCTCTGGGAGAGACGTGATCAAAATAGTTAAATATTTAACTATTTATTTAGATGCAGAACAGCTAGGGAAATGGCAAAAGTTGGCACAGAACAATGGTAATAGTGAGGACCTGAATCAAATGAAACCTTTGATTCAGAGAATAAATTAGCAGGCGGTGCCTGTGGCTCAAAGGAGTAGGGCGCCAGCCCCATATGCCAGAAGTGGTGGGTTCAAACCCAGCCCCAGCCAAAAATTGCAAAAAAAAAAGAAAAGAATACATGAGCTAGTTTTACTTTAAATTTAGAATTAAACATATAATTATTTTATCTTTCACCTGGTTCAACTGGGGTTTAATAAATAACACTCAAGTTCACAGTTCAGGTTAAAAAAACAAAACAAACTTTGATTTACAACAGAGCCATGGCATTAGAATAGGGATTTACATTTACAGAACAAATGTAAAATTTGTATTTAGTCAAAAGGCGACACTTAAGGACCTAGAAGGTCACATGTTCCCCACCCCTGTACTAGAAATTCAATGTAATTCACCCAGGAAAATGTCAGCTACGTGGAAGGCACTGGAAGGGATAGACAGAAAAGGAATCAAGATAGCCCCTATGCTTGTGGCAGATTGCAATTTCCAAAAATAGACACAGCAGTAGCTCTAGTCATGAATATTTTTCCAGAACACTGCCACCCCTGGATTAAAGGGAGAATCTATTTCCCTTCTCCTTGAATCTAGTGGGACTTTTTAACTAACTTGGCAATTTAAATGCAACAGAAGTGATACTGTCTTCCACGGCTAAGCCATAAAAGGAGACATGACTTCCATCTGGTTCCCTGGGTCTCATGGCATGTTCCCGCTTTGAATCCAGACACCATGCTGTGAGGAAGCCAAATAGCTCACATGGGAAGACCACACAATGAAGCCCACATAGGGAAGAACTGCAGCCCACTGAGCCCGAGTCCCAGTTCCTGATCATGAACATCATACATGCTCATTGTATGCACTAAGTTTTAGGGTAATTTGTTACACAGCCACCAATACCAAACAGTGTTAAAGTAATTTACAACCCAGTAGGGGAGAGACAGGAAGATACAAATAGTAATATAAGGCAGGACTTGATACTGCTACAGACTACAGACAAAGGGTCTTGGGAGAGGAGCATAAAGAAATAATTCTTGTGGGCGGTGCCTGTGGCTCAAGGGAGTAGGGCACCAGCCCCATATGCTGGAGGTGTTGGGTTCAAAGCCAGCCCTGGCCAAAAACTGCAAAAAAAAAAAAAAAAAAGAAAAGAAAAGAAATAATTCTTGCTAGGGGAGGGAGTGGCAGGGGAAAAATAGGAAATGCTTCACAGTGAGGTTCTGGAAGACAGATCAGACTTCAAAGGAAAACAATAACAATAAAAAGAAAAGGAAAGTCTGCAGAAGTTGGTGACAAAGTAACACAACATATGGACCTTCTTGGAGACAAAAATTCAACTTGTGTAAAAAGACATAATCTCTAATACTATCAGAGATTATGAACGCCATTCAACTATTTGTAGGACACTGTACCAAACATTACTCTATAAAGAGACAAGGTACAGTTCTAGAGAGCAACTTCAATCATGTGAAATTATTGAAGTCCTTGGTGTTTAACCACTATGCAAAGGTTAGGACCTAATCCCAACTCTAAGAAATGAAAACCTCTTATTAGTGCTTCGTTTGATGTTCTGGCCAAGGCAGAAATCAGTACCTTGCCTGCTCATGGTTCCATACCATTATCAGCGTAATGACAGCAATTCTCCAGGAGTAGCATTCTTTGGAGTTCTAGAAGTTATTTAGAGGGAGGCACTTGTCTTAAATCAAAATGAAAAGAGCCAGTGCCTAATGACAGTCATAAAAAGCTGAGTAAATTCATAATCTACTTTAATTGCTGAAATTTACCCCCAACTACCTTGATAAGGGCATGAAGATTATGTCTATAGGGATCAGGCTGCTGACCTAGAAAATAATAAGTACTTAACAAACCAAATTAAGATATTTAGCTCTTTGAGCTGATCTGTATAAGCAGAAGCCTAAAAGGAGTAACTATGAGCTGCTTGTTAGGCTGTGACAATTTAAGAGACTTACTTTTGACTGGGGATTCCTCCCACTACATCAGATTCCCTGTTAAAGCATTCACGTGGGTAGTTCTTCAAAACCCAGAATTTCTATTCTCCTTACCTCATAAAACTTCTTTAAGGAGCCCACCAAGCACAGCTTTAGGCTATCCACAATCTCCTGATGAGGCATCTGGAACACCACTCGTGAATACCATTTTGTGAGGGTGCTGGGGCAGGAGTGGGGCAGAGAGAGAAAGAGAGAGAGATAAGGATGAACACACACTCACAGAGGCAGGCCTGTGGTCTGAATGTCAGCACACACAGTCTTCTCTGTCAATTAACACAATATACATCTAGTCAATGAACTTAAAGTATATGTAAGAACAGGTACTGATGTGGGAAAAAGATATGTTTAAGCCAAATACAGAATGCAAAAATACATGTATAACTGTGGATATTGCGACAAAAACTGCTCCAATAGAAAAAATTTAATAACCTTAACATCCACCAATAGAGGATTAGTTAAATAAGTAGTGATATAGTGGGCAATAAATTTTGTGCAACAGATAACAAGAATTAGTTGAGATCTGTACTGTTATGGGAAAATGTATGTATATACACACACACACATATATATAATACATATGTGTTAATATGTGTAAGAGAGAAACTGAGCA
Organism: Galagoides demidoff; assembly: GCA_963574575.1. Classification (NCBI taxonomy): domain Eukaryota; kingdom Metazoa; phylum Chordata; class Mammalia; order Primates; family Galagidae; genus Galagoides; species Galagoides demidoff. The sequence continues at coordinate 14,047 of CAUYQV010018077.1, forward strand.
TATACATATCAAACCTTTAGCAATAAAAGATGAGCCATGAGGAACTTTTACTTTTTAAATTTATACAGATATGTAAAATGAGCACCCCCTACTTTTACAATCAGAACAAAAAATACTTCATGTCCTGGTGGTAAAAAGCCAATAAGAAAACCTAGTCCCTATCCTTGAAAGATATTACAGTGCAACTGAGAAGAAAATTTGTACCTATGACAACTTTGGTAAATAGGCTGCATAAACAAATATCATAGGAGGCTTGAGGAGGAAGGAGTTTAAAACTCTTTACACTACAATATATAATACTAAAAATATTTGCTGGATTTACAATAAGATAAGAGGCTGGGTGAGGTGGTTGACAGCTATAATCCTAGCACACTGGGAGACTGAGGCAGGAGATTGTTTGAGTTCATGAGTTTGAGACCTCCCTGAGCAACAGCAAGACCTCATGTCTCCTAAAAATAGAAAAATGAGCTGGGATGGTGCCTGTGGTTCAAAGGAGTTGGGCGCCAGCCCCATATGCCGGAGGTGGTTGGTTCAAACCCAGCCCCAGCCGAAAACTGCAAAAAAAAAAAAAAAAAAAAAAAAACCTGAAAAATGAGCTGGGTGTTGTGGCAAGCACTTGTAGTCCCAGCTACTCAGGAGCTGAGGCAGGAAGATCGCCTGAACCCAGGAATTTGAGGTTGGGTAACAGAGTGAGACTCGGTCTTGAAAAACATATATATAATAATAGGCATAAAATGACACTGTGAGTAGAACTTACAGATTGATGCTTGCAACGAAGCCAACCACGGAGCGCATGCCTCTGCTGGGGTCGTGGTAAACATCCATCCCAATCACCATTAATTGTTTCTAAGTTAAAAAACAAAAACAAAAAGCAAACCTCAAACCCAAGCAATTTATTACTCCATTTTTAATCTTAACCCCAAATGAACCTACCCCTACATATAAAAATAAGTTCTGAGAAAAAAAAAGATAAAATCAACTTGGCAATTTTTAAGCACAATGAAGAAAGTGAGAGATCTAGATCAATGATCAGCAACATTTTTCTGTAAAAGGACTAAGAAGGAAGTATCTTAGACTTTGTGAGCCATCTGGTCTCTGTAGGAACCACAGGATGAGCATCCCAGATCTAAAAATCCAAAATCATGCAAGATCTAAAACTTTCTTTCTTTTTTTTTTTTTTGAGACAGACTCTCCCTTGTCACCCTGGGTAGAGTGCTGCGGCATCACAGCTCACAGCAACCTCAAACTCTTGGGTTCAAGTGATTCTCTTGCCTCAGCCTCCCAAGTAGCTGGGGCTATAGGTGCCCACCACTACACCCAGCTATTTTTTAGGGATGGGTCTCACTCTGGCTCAGGCTGACCTTGAACCTATTGAGCTCAGGCAATCCACCCACCTCGGCCTACCAGAATGCTGGGATTACAGGCGTGAGCCACTGCATCCGGCCTAAGATCTGAAACTTACTGAGTGCCAACATGATGCTCAAGGGGAATGTTCATTGACGCATTTCAGTTTTCAGATTTTCATATTTGGGATGCTTAACCAGCATCCAGTATAATGCTAATATTCCAAAATTTAAAAAAAAAGTCAAAAATACTTCTGGTCCCAAGCATTTCAGATGAAGGGTACTCAATCTGTCTATTTTGCCTTTATAACACAAAAGCAGCCACAGACGTGTACAATAAGGAGTGTGGTGGTGTTCCAGTGAAATTGTGTTTAAAAACACTGAAAACTGAGTATCAAACTTTTCACATATCATGAAATATTGCTCTTATTATCTTTTTTACCATTTAAAAATGTAAAAACCCTTCTTAATTCATCGGCTGTCCCCCAAACAGGCAGCAAGCCACTTAGACCAGTAAACATTAAGAATGGGAAGGATGACCAGATGAGGAAAACTGGTTAACAGGATAATAGGTAGGTAGGATTCTCTAGAGCTAGCCGACACGAATGAAGACAGCATTACTCACCAGAGGAATATCCACTCCCCAGAGCTCACCACCCAATTTACAGTTAATCTGAAGTAAAATTTTCTGGGCCACACTCCGAAGCCTGGTGGGCTGACCAATGGTTCGAACATTGATGACCTACAATGAAGGGACCAAAAGGTATGGGGGGAAGCAGGACACTATCAACCTCATAGCAAATGCAAGCAATTCTAAAGCAAATACATTTGTTTAAGAAATGTGAGTTGGAGGGTGATTGGTGGGGTCACCGTTATGGTTTATCCTACAAGGGTACAAGTGAATCTTTCTAAAAGCACAGTATGAATGTCTTAACTCAATAACTAAGAAAATGACATGAAAGCCACGTTAACCAGTTTGATGATAGTATTTCAAAATGTATGTGAAAATATCACACTGTACCCTACGATTGCATCAATGTACCAGCTATGATTTAATTAAAAAAATCTAAAAAAAAAAAAAAGAAATGCAAGTTGGAAAATTAACACTTTCTGCATTAATAGTTCTAAGATTTCTAGCATACATGCACATAGGCAAAGTAGAACACACACACAGCCAAAACACAGCCAAAAAAGTGAAAACTTTCTTTTTTTTTTTGAGACAGAGCCTCAAGCTGTCCCCCTGGGTAGAGTGCCATGGCATCACAGCTCACAGCAACCTCCAACTCCTGGGCTCAGGCGAGTCTCCTGCCTCCGCCTCCGAAGTAGCTGGGACCACAGGCACCTGCCACAATGCCCAGCTATTTTCTGGTGGCAGCCATCATTGTTTGGTGGCCCAGGCTAGATTCGAACCTGCCACCTTAGGTGTATGTGGCTGGCGCCTTAGCCACTTGAGCCACGGGCACCAGCCTAATAAAGTGAAAACTTTCAAAAAGATCTTATGTAGAGTGGAACATTTTTTTAACTCCTATAGGAAAAATAGCTTTCCCCTTTCAGAACAAAGCCCATACCCTAAAAACCCTGTAATGTCAAACTACCTGGTGACTGAGCCTCTGAGCAAGCAAAACTGCTCCTCTGGGAGCCTGAAGACAGCATTTGTGAAGAGGGAGCTGCTCCTTGCTGGGTATCTCTAAGCAGGGGCACTTTTTTTTTTTTTTTGAGACGGAGCCTCAAGCTATCCCCCTGGGTAGAGTGCCATGGCATCACAGCTCATAGCAACCTCCAACTCCTGGGCTCAAGCGAGTCTCCTGCCTCCGCCTCCCAAGTAGCTGGGACCACAGGC
>CAUYQV010018078.1:0-19059 GCA_963574575.1 Galagoides demidoff
TGAGACAGAGCCTTAAGCTATCCCTCTGGGTAGAGTGCCATGGCATCACAGCTCATAGCAACCTCCAACTCCTGGGCTCAAGTGAGTCTCCTGTCTTAGCCTCCCAAGTAGCTGGGACTACAGGCACCCACCACAATGCCCGGCCATTTTTTGGTTGCAGCCATCATTGTTGTTTGGTGGGCCCGGGCTGGGGATTTGAACCCGCCACCTTAGGTGTATGTGGCTGGCGCTCTAGCCGCTTGAGCCACAGGCGCTGAGCCAAGACAAAGGAATATTAAAAGGAAGATGTCTTGATGACTTGGAGGGATATCATGGGTAATAAGACAACAGCTTTGATGGCCATTCCAGAAAAAGAATTCCAATATTCCATTGAAGGGTAGACTACGCACAGTCTGGCATCAGTGCATAGCATCCTTAAGGTCGTACTTAGAAGGTAACTATAGTGATATTCAGCATTGAGGTAGGTAGCACATTGTCTAGGATGAGTTCACTAACTTAACTGTCAGACCTTGTATTACATAAAGGAGAAAGAAGGAACAGTGCTGGTGGAAACGTGGCTGGCCCATTGCCATAATTTGGGTTAGTTATTATTTCCACTACTATTATTTATATCATCTTTATCATCCTAAACTTTACTTCCCAGTTGAGTGAACTAAATGTAGTTATTTAGTCTCTAAGTTTCTATTGGAATTTAGAAAGCACTATGAGATAGTGATAAATGCCCTGGCCTCAGACTCAGAGGTCAGGACTGCAACTTTAACCCAATGACACACGATTATTTGACGTGGGACAAGTCTCTACCATTTTGGTAATCAGTGAACTGGTAGACTAGTATTATAAATATTGTAATTTTGTTAGTAATATTTCTGAGTGTAAAGATTGTGAAAGCTAAACAACAGATGAAATTTAAGAATTTCAAGAGAATATATTAATTTCACAGAGATAACTTTTAAAATAAATCAGACATTTTATTATAAGCTATTGGATCAGGTACTACAGTTGGAAATGAAAGAGTAACAAAAACATATCCAATTTCTAATTATTCCAATCTCTAAATTAAAAGACACAGTCTAAATAGTAACTGAACTTGCCTAAAAAACCATCCAGTAGATGATGATTCATGATAAGATGACATCATATACCAGCTCTTAGAGATGGTGTCTGCACAGCTACAGCACTCTTTGGAATCAGATAAAACAGCCCATTTGTAGTTCTCTGTACATTCAACTGTATTTGTCTAAAGATTTAGTAGCCAGAGCACAGCACCATATCATCATGTAGTAATTTTATTAATTATAACAGTGACTTTGCGCTAAAATTTCCAAAAAATAATCAAGAAAGATTATCAAAATGTCCAAATTGTGGAAGTGAGCTCATAGACATAGGCAGTTCATTCAATTATTCTCTCCTTTTGTGCACATTAGAAATTTTTTAATAAAATTTTTAATTAGACATTGACTATCATCTTAAATATCATGTAGTTCTAAAACAGACTTTGAAATTCCAAAAACCAGTAAGTATAGCAGAGCACTAAATATCCATGTGATGTTTTGAGAGAGCAAAACATAAAAAAAAAATGTTTAGCTCTCAAAGAGTTTCAAGGAAATTAAAAGAAAAAGTAAAGATCTATGAAGAAATAGGTACTAGTGAATGTATTCCCATGGTGGATGTATTTAATAGCAGAGATTTGTTCATACGTTGTCTGTGTGGCTGATCAAGACCAAAACTATCAATTAGACTGTAGTAGTTATGGGAATTTTACACGTGAAAAGCCCAGATGTGGCAAACTGGTTGGAAAGGTGAGCAAGGTTTGTCCTCTTGCATCTATGTTTATATGGAAGCTTCCTTTCCAATTAGACTTCATATTAATTGGTAGTGTACAGCGTACATCAACAGAGAAATTTCTGGCATGTAAAAGTGGCTTTCATTGTTTTCTAATGCCTATGAATTCATCCACATGAAATTGCTCTAGATTTTTCAGAGTCTACACCACACTACGATTTCAACCAAAAAGTTGACACAATTAAACTGGATTACAAGGTTGAAGATATAGTCATGTGTCCCAGATAAGTTTCAAATGTATTTGAAAAATAAAATTTTGTCATTTCTTTACCTGAAGTCTGATGGAAATAGTGTGCAAAAAGAGCTGAAAGAGATTATATAATCACAGAATGGTCCAGTCAAAGCCCCTTCGTTCTACAGGCTAGAGAACCAAGTCTCAGTCAGGAGGTGATTTGTCTTAAGATCACACACTACTCAAAGCCACATTGGATGGTGCCTGGGGCTTCTCACTCCCAGCTAGTTCTCTCTGTCCTTTAACTATGCCCACAGATGAGGCCCCTGTAGGCCACATGTCACATACATATGGGCAGCTGTACAGACTTCAGACAGGGTTCCTCTGTGCCCAGTCTAGGTCTGTTCACATGACCTAAACATCTCTCATAGCAGGGATTTTTTTAAAAAGTGTCCTTATTCAGGGATAGTTCATTACCAAGTTGATTCCCCTGAGAGATACACCTGTAGCTATAAACATCAGGAGGAGAAGAGCAGGATCTAAGAATAATCCAAGATGCTGATTTGGGGGACTACTTCAGGACAGCAAGGAGGGTGTGGTATTGGAAGCTGTCACTAAAACAAAGAAAAAACTCTGCCTCCTTGACTAGTTCCCATATGGCTGACCCCAAAGGATAGTATACAGTTACTATTATCTGGTGAAAGTAATTCTCACAGTGCAGTCAGTGTACTTATGCACTCTAAAAATATGAACTGAAATTAAAATTTCAAACTAACAGTCATCAGAATGATTTTTTTCTATTTAATATTACTGCCTGTCTCTATGACTACAGGTAAACCTTCTGAATTGATAACAATTTTTATAACTTGTAATTAAAAACATTTTTTCTCAACATAATGAATTAGATCTAAAGTTTCAAATTAAACAGTATCCGTAGTTACTAAAGCTGAGAGATTCGGGAACACAGATTATAGCTCGAGCTTATGACTGCATGTAATTTTGTTTAAAACTTGTAAAGATAAAAAAATGATAATAATAACCACCTTTGGAATTAAACTGAATAGAAAGAATGGGTTTGGGAAAGCCTAATGGCATTTCATTGAGATTGCTTAAGAACATAAAAAGTGGTTCTTTCATTTAAAATAAGCAAACAAACTAAAAAAGCAAAATCATCTTCAGAGCAGTGCTTTGAACACAACAAGTCCTGCTAACACTAAGGTGGAGAAACTAGAAATGTTAATTGCATCTATTTTACTATCTTTACTAATGGTGCCAAAAGATCATTCTGATACAATTTTTTCATATAGCAAAATTTCGGCATGTGGGCGCTGCAGGAATCCAACAAATTACTGTTAAAGAATTAAGAGTATATTAAGAGAAATGCCCAGTGAAATAAGAAGACATTTGCTATTACTCCTAGGTTAATTACCCTGGTCTGCCGTCATTTCCTGCTGTAATAATAGAATTATTACTCTCAAGTCATGCCTTTGCCAGTCAAATAAGGAGTCCATCTGTCAACAGACCTAGTGTGCCATGAAACTGTTTTCCACGGACTGTGGATTGAGAGGTTGTTAAAGAAATACCCTTAGTTCCACCAAATTCATCTTTTGAAAATTAAAGAAATAAAACATAGAACTTCAAAGGTGTGCTACAAAAATCTTCAAAGTGATAAACATTCCAAAAACAGTTGGCATAGATTCTTGAATCCATTAAAACAAACAAACAAACATAAAATTCATGTTGTTTGTAAAATTAGCATTATTTAGGTTTACTAGTAACTGCAAGAAAATTGTAGTGATCACCTTATCTTTGCTGGCATGGGTAATTGGATGTGAATGTTGATCATAACAGTTGAGTCATGCTCACCATCCCCAAATCAAACATAACCAAGAAGTCAGAAAGCAGGGGGAAAATAATTAGGGTATAGAATGTTGTTCCAAGAATGTAATTGTCCACAAGCCTGACTGCTGAAAACTACTTGTAATCTGAAACCGGTTTTATTCATAGCTTCTGAGGTAACTAGCTACAAGTAGGGATAATTTTGTTCAACCTTCTATTGTTCACCAATGAGAGATTTCCAGTTCCCCAAACCATTACTAGTGCCAATGAAATTTCTCAAAGACCAGCATGTAACCTTTCTCCTCTAATCTCTTTGTTCTTTGGAAAGAGCACTTTGGCTCACTCAAACTGGTTTGCAAACTGGTATTGCCAATAAAACTCTCTTTTCTACCATCTAGCCATCCTGATGGTCTTTTGGACAACACATGTCATAAATAAGGGAGGAGAATCCATGACTCAATTCCAGTGACTTTCAGTAGGCTAACTTGCTCACCCTACTATAAATGAGTAATGTAATGGATGACTTTCAGATTGTGTTTAAGAGTCCTGAACCAATAACAAACTGACACCATGCAGTCAAGAATTACTGTGTGCAGAGACTTTATACATCCTAATCTAAAACTACCTGAGTAGAGAATACTAAAGACTGGCTTAGTTAAGTGGTATGTCCAGGGCTCGTAGTTAATAAACAGCAGGGATAAGATGAGATTCAAACCCAAGCCCCTATTATTCTAAAGTTATTCTATATTTATATCACCATGCTGCCCCATTTGGCATGAAATATGCATTAAGTTTTATTTTCAACTCAATGAGTTTCTTTTGGTTTCAAACAACTCTTCTGCCTCTAATCATCCACATAAAATACATTTGCCAGGACTAGAAGCCCATCAGCACAAAAGAAGTAAAAAATGTTCTTTGTAAAATCTCTTTCTAAGCTAATTCATTCTCTCCCATTGAGTGTCTTTGCTTATATCACACTTCCTCTGGGACTTCTTCCTACCTTGTGGCCAGGAAGCCCCTGGTACACATTCCCATAGCTCTTGTTCTACCATAACACGCCACGCCAAATTTATGTTTTTACAGAATCCTGTCACCTTTTGCTCTATAAATTTGTGAGGGTAGACCCTGAACCTCGCTTCCATCACACTGTGTCCCCAAGTCTACCTCACACCAAATGTAGAAAATTAGTTATAAAATGAATGGATGGATTTGTATGCTGAACTTGAAGTATTTAAGTTCCTTTTGGCTTTAGAAAGCTGTTTATTTATTAATGTCAACCAGCAAAATAATGAGACTAGAAAAAAATTGAGGCCATCTCACAATAGGGTGATGAGACATCTATACGCAAGCAAAAATAAAAGAGAGAAATAGGAAAGCAAATAATAAGCAGAGAAATGGAATATGACAATAACAAAAAGAGAGCGAGGCTCCCATTTATCGAAAAAAAATAAAATAAAAAGGTATATTGTTATTCTCGAGGCAGACTTAATATTTCTATTCATCCCTATTTGGTATCAGTTCTAAACAATATTGTAAATTAATTCTTGAACCATTTAAGGGAACTCGAACAGTCAAAGATAACATGAGACACATGGTGTCATTGTTTGTGGCTAATTAAATGGGATATTCTTCTGGACATTTCCAACCACTAATTGGTCAGGGTAAAATGTGCATGTGATGGGCAGATTACCTTAACACATCTGCCTTCAGCAGTGTCAGGGAGAAAGGGAGAGTCATTAAAAGAAGGTCAGCTAATTTGTTTGCTTATCGCAGAACCCAACTGGTTATTCCAAATGACTATAAAGGATTCTAAATCCTCTTAGAGTTTAATGTGGAGGCTCAGAGCTAAACTGGGACAAGAAAATGATTTTTAAAATCTTCGCCAGACCTAGGAGGCAAGAGGTAGTAAAGATCTCACGGACAAGACAATGAAAGAATATTTATACCTACAGCGTAGAATAGTATGTCTCATTAAATAAAATGTCTTTTATCATTCTGGGAAGTTACTGACCCAGGGCTCAGGAAGTAATGACAGAGAAGTCTACAATTAAGCAGACCAGTAACTGTGAATCACTGCAGATTTGCTCAGATACAAGAATACATCCTTTTTCTTTTTAACTGAATAATCACTTCAATGTTCTTAAGTATTTGCCTGGGGAAAAGAATCTATTCTTTTTCAGAAAGGAAATAAAATCCTAAGATACAATCTTGTTTTTCATTACTATCTGCTCATTTTAACAAGGGTAGACCTACAGACAGAAGAAAGACCTGTTTTTAGTGACACTGGCTCAGGAAGGAAAAGAAAGGGTGCAGGAGGAAATAAGAGAACTAACAAGAACTTAAGAGCAGCAGAGATCATTGTCCTTTGGGCTCCATGTAGACAACAAGCAGAGTCCCCACTTCCTCCACTGTTCTGTGGCCCCGGGGCCCTGGCATAAATAAGCAAACAGAGTCTACCCGCAAACATCCCATTCATTCATAATAAATTTTTTATGGTAAATCACATAGTAGCATGTTTGGGGTGGGTTTTGTCTTCCTGGTAAGAAAACTTCAGACCCCACGTAAAAATTATAATTATTTATCCTTGTTTTTCTATCCTATCCTATTTCCCAATGTCCAGGTCTTATAAGGAAGTGATCTTCATATTATTTCTCTCATTTTGTAATAATCTTCCCTTTAACATAATTTGAGACATCACTTTATCTTAGATTCTGAAAAGTCCCTAATAAACATACAAGTGGACCAGCTATACAGCTAGAATAGATTGCAACATAGATTCTGAACATAGGGATTCTGAAGGGTATGACTCAGCTAAAAACAAACAAACAAGCAAAAAAAAACGTCCTTTGAAGAACTAGTGTGTCATCTGCCATTTATTTAATTATAATCCTTCCCTGTTATGTTGGGGGTGAGTAAAGTTCCAGCATGGCATTAATGAGAGAAGCAAAGGTTTGGAGCCAAACGAGTCTGGATTCTTGTCCATTTCTGCCATTTTCTATTTATGCAGTTTTCAGATAATCACTTAACTTTTACATCCAGTTTCTTCAACTACAGAAATTGAGATAATGCTTCACCTTATTCAACAAGTATGCAGCACCTATTGTTCTAAATATAAGAAAACCTGGAAGATACAGTGGCAAACACAAGACAACCCATGCTCTCATGGGGCAGCCATTTTAATGGATGTGAGAAAACATAAGCAAATATACAGATACCTAATTGATATCATGCCAATGTGATAAGCAATGTGAAACAAACATTAAATAGAAAATAGGAAGAAGGAGGGATGGAGATGAGGGTAGGTTAGGTAGGAAGACCTTTCTGAAGTTCCATGCGAGCAGAAACCAATGAAATGAGAGGAAAGTTGTTAACAGAAAAACAAAAGCTGTTCAGAGATTGGTCATCACAGGAAATTTATAATAAGGACCCATCATGGTGTAGACACTCCAAACTACTAAGTGTGATAACTTTAAAATCTGAACTGATTTCTTTTCTATCATTAAAGCCCAAGTTTCTAAAGTATTAATACAAATGGGTTATTACCTGTAAAAGAGTACCCACATGCACCTTACCATGGATAGCTCTATGCTATTACTGTTTCCTTGGAAAACAGAAGAAATGAAGTTAGATAGCATGAAGCAATGACACTTTGTGTTGGCACTGGGAAGTGGAGAAGGGAGATGCATAGGGCTTGGGACATGCATGGGTGGAGGAAGAAGGGGCCATGCTGGTCTCTCAGAAGCCCCACAAACAGCCAGGGTCTCACCCCCACCCAAGCAAGGTGAATGGCTAAGGTGGTATAGGGGTAGGGGGGGAAAGGAAATATGGTTCTCCACACCTAAGCCACCTATAAACCAGTTTGTTTAGCACTCATATCGCTGCTGTAATTGTCTATGTATTCTAAGGAACATTCAGTTACTATCTTAAAATATTATCTTCCCAAGAGTGTGTTTCACTACTAATAATTTGTTTTGTGGGGGGCAAGGGTTCATGGGAAGAAGAGTTTCTACTTGGATGTTTAATAAATATATATATATATAACTTTTTTTATTATGTGAGAAGTCAACCTACAATAAATTCAGTCATTTCAATGCAGATTACTTTATAATAAAACTAATTTGGCAGCAGTGAATCTGCATCCTCAGAAATTTAAATAGTCATTATAAATTCAAATGGATTTCTTATAGACAAGATTCCACCAATTGAAAGAAATTGAAGATTTTCATAGGGCAAATGAGCCTACTTAATTGACTGGTTTAGAGTGTCAGGCAGACGGAGGCATTAACTTGTATATGATGAATAGAGCTAATAAGGAATTTCGTACAGTTTTCCTTCCCTCGGAACTGTCTCGTTCTAAGAGGATAAACAAAACAAAATGATTCTGAGAAAAACATTCAATACGATCTCAGAATTAAATTTTCTTCCTTAAAACAGTGGTTTGAAAAATCTAGAGATAGTGGCAATGCTCTACTCTGAACTAAGAGCACAGTCTGAGAAGGATGTATAGGAAAAGTAGTAAGAGGCCATGTACAGAGAAGTAGTTTGCATAATAACATCTGACCATCTTCATCTCCCAATATCTGCCTCTGTCCCAGATGCTAGGGATAGGGACATTAATTGTCAAGAGAACTTGATGAGGAAGATTTTATTATCTCTATTTTATAGATAGGGAAATGAAAATTTATCACATAGTTCACCAAGTTGAAATTCACCAGTAAAAGGCAAGTTTGTAAATGTAACATTTTGTACAGTTTTTTTCCCTTTTTAATTCTCTGTTGTTATAGAATGGAGTACAATAGGAGGAAAACAAAACCTGACCCCTAGTTACGGTTTCACAACTTAGTAACCAATCCCTCCAAGCCTGTTTTCTCACCACAAAAATATTTAGTTTAGGTCAAAGATTACCAAAATCATGAAATAAGAGGATAAAGGCAAAAGTGGCCTGAAAATTAAAGAGAACAAATGCATGAGGAATTAGAAATTTCCCCAGGTTACTGGCTACTGACTTACTGGCAGAAATTCCAGGGGGAGGCTACCGCCTCTCTTGGGAAGCATAATTAGTGCCTGCACAGGCCCTGGGGCAAATACCCAATTACTCTTAGAATAGTCCAATGATGCTTTTTTGCCATCTTTCTATTAGTTATCTCCTCCTACTTCAAAATATCCTAAATGGCAAGTCTTTCAACTTGCTATCTTGGTAACTTTCTAAGTTAAATATATATATGTAGTCTCTCTCTCTCACACATACATACACACACATATACAGGAGCATGCACACATACACATTAGATTCACTGAAAAAGTTTCAGTGACCAGAGTTGCACCTGAATGTTTATAAGGAGGACCAAGATTTTAGATAAGCCATGGTGACCTTAAAATAAATTATTCTTTGCAAAAATATGATGAGACTCCCAATGGTGCTATTCTCTCTGATTGTGAGTACAATTGTAGGAGCTGATTAGGACCATCTGAGTACTTGTCTGACAGCTGCAATACTGCTACCATGAATCTTTTCCTAACTGAGTGATTGGAAAATTCTCAGGTAGCTGGCTAACCTCCAGGCCTGAACTTCCATGTGAATCCTAGTAACAGCAGGGAAGCTTTTATCTCAAAGTCTAAAAGGGCAAAAAAGTTTCACCAATAGAATTTTTTTTTTTTTTGGTGCCAAGAAAACAGAGCAGCATCTCACCCAGTAAATGGAAAGCCCCCTGAAAGCAGGAATCATATCTACCTTGTACCATCCTATTTGCCCAGCAAAAAAACAGGAGGGTTAGCACACAGAAATGCTCTGGAAAAAACCCTGAATGAATGAACAGACCTGTAATAAAAGGAAAAGTTCTACTCTGTGCAGAGACCCTTAAAATTTATAAAATAAGTCTAAAGAAAAGAAGCCCAAGAGCCCATCGATCCACAAATGGATCAATAAATTGTGGTATATGTACACCACGGAATACTATGCAGTCATTAAGAAAGATGGAGACTTTACCTCCTTCATGTTTACATGGATGGGGCCGGAAAATATTCTTCTTAGCAAGGTATCTCAAGAATGGAAGAAAAAGTATCCAATGTACTCAGCCCTACTATGAAACTAATTTATAGCTTTCATAGGAAAGCTGTAACCCAATTTTAGCCCAGGAACATGGGGAGAGGGAAGAGAGGGGAGGGGGGAGGGGGTAGAAGGAGGGTGATTGGCAGGATCACGCCTATGGTTCATCCTATAAGAGTACATCTGAATCTCTCTAAATGTAGAATATAAATGTCTTAACACAATAACTAAGAAAAAGACATGAAGGCTATGTTAACCAGTTGGATGAAATTACCTCAAAATGTATACAGAAACAGTACACTGTACCCCATGATAGTATTAATGTACACTGTTATGATTTAATTTAAAAATATATATTAAAAAAAAAGAAAAATGTAAAAGAGGAAAAAAGGCACAGGAATTTTATGGTTAGAATCTCATGTTTACTCAGGGTAATTCAGAAATAATATGAGGGAGAAGCAAGATAGCACCTGAGTAACAGCTTCCTTGCAACTGGCACAGTGAGAATAGGGAGAGAAGAATCCAGGCATCTCCAGCTGATGGGATCTGCCCAGAAACATCCTTTTGGGTACACAGGGAGTCAGCAAGAGACTTTTGGACCTCATGAAGAGGAGAAAAGCAGTGGAGAACTGGCAAATGTTTGTGTGTGTTCCTTCAGTCTAATCCTGCCAGCAGCTGTAAGTACAGCAGCAGTGAGATTGCAAGCTGGAAAGGCCTTATCTGTGAGCTTTTTGGGTTTTTGTTATTTTTTTTTTTTTGGACTTGGCACTGGGTTGAACTACGTGGGAGAACTTGGGCAAGAGTGTGGAGGATGTTAAGCATGGTCCAGGGCCCCAGACTGAGCTGCTGAGCCAGACAGAGCTAATAGTGTTTGGCTGTGGTCCATGCAGAGCCATTGTGAAAGAACTGCCCTAGCAAGCTCTACCCTTAGGGTCACAGAGCAAGGATTGGGCAGGAGACCTTGGGTGAGTAATCTAGTGACTGAGCAGTCTAAAGGTGGGGAATGAAACACCTTACAGCCTTGACCCTCAGGGGGCATAGAGTGAGACCAGTTTTGGCACAAAGGGACTCACTGAAACCCTAGTTCAGAGGCACAGTAACTTAAAGAGCAAAAGGAAGTGAAAGGAAAATTAGGGCAAGGAAACAGATAAAAGAAAACACTCATGAGAAAGATTCAGCAGGAAAATCCTGGCAACATGAAAAACCAGTCCAGAGCAACCCCCTCAAGGGACCATGAGGTAGCTACTACAGAGGAGTTCACCTATAAAGAAATGTTAGAAACAACAGAAAGGGAATTTAGAATACCGATGATGAAAACAATGAAGGAAACTGCTGATAAAGTGGAAAATGATCAAAAGGAAATCCAAAAACAGAATCAAATAAAAGATGAATGATATGAAGAATATACAAAGGATATAGCAGAGCTGAAGGAACTGAAGCAGTCAATTAGGGAACTTAAAGATGCAATAGAAAGTATCAACAAGAGATTAGACCATGCAGAAGAAAGAGTTTCAGAGGTAGAAGACAAAGCTCTTCAGATAACTCAGATAGGTAAAGAAGCAGAAAAAGAGAGAGAGAAAGCAGAACTTTCACTGACAGAATTATGGGACTTTATGAAGGGTTCAAACATACAAGTTATAGGTATCCCAGAAGGGGAAGAAGAATGCCCCAGGGGAATGAAATCCATCCTAGAGAATATTATAAATGATTATTTCCCAAATATCACCAAAGATTCTGACACACTCCTTTCAGAAGGATATAGGACCCCAGGTCATCTCAACTCTAACAGAGCTTCCCCAAGACACATTGTGATGAACCTGTCCAAAGTCAAGACAAAAGAAAAGATTCTTCAAGCTGCCAGAAGTAAGCGCCAGTTGACCTACAGGGGCAGTCATCCATCAGGGTAACTGCAGACTTCTCTAATGACACTTTTCAAGGCAGAAGACAATGGTCATCTACCTTTAACCTACTTAAACAGAACAATTTCCATCTACACTAGGCTTTAAAATTGACAGAGAAATCAAATAATTTACTGAAATACAAACATTGAGGAAATTCACCACAACAAGACCAGCTCCACAGGAAATACTTCAACCCATTCTACACACTGACCATCACAATGGATCAATAGCAAAGTCAGAACTCAGAAATTAAAAGACGGAACTTTCTTCCACAATGATACAAAAGATAAAACTAAGCAATGGACTCTCACAAAATAAAATGAATAGATTGTTAACATACTTATCAATTATCTCAATATATGTTAATGGCTTGAATTCCCCACTGAAGAGGCAAAGATTAGCTGACTGGATTAAAAAACACAAGCCATCCATTTGCTGTCTGCAGGAAACACATCTAGCTTCAAAAGACAAATTAAAACTCCAAGTTAAGGGTTGGAAGACAATTTTTCAGGCAAACAGAATTCAGAAGAAAAGAGGAGTTGCAATCTTATTTTCAGATACATGTGGATTTACGGCAACTAAAAATGGTCACCCTATATTGGTCAAGGGAAAAATACAACAAGAAGATGTTTCAATTCTAAATATTTATGCACCCAATTTAAATGCTCCCAGATTCTTGAAACAGACTGTACTCAGTCTGATCAATATGATATCCTATAACACCACAATAACAGGAGACTTTAACACTCCTCTTTCAGAGCTGGACAGATCCTCTAAACAGAAATTAAACAAAAATATAAGAGACTTAAATGAGACCCTAGAACAACTGTGCTTCACAGACGCATATAGAACACTCTATCCCCCAAATAAAGAATATACATTCTTCTCATCACCCTGTGAAACGTTCTCCAAAATTGATCATGTCCTAGGACACAAAACAAACCTTAACAGAATCAAAAAAATTGAAATTTTACCTTGTATCTTCTCAGACCACAAGGCACGAAAGGTGGAACTCAACTCCAACAAAAATGTTTAACCCCACACAAAAGCATGGAAATTAAACAACCTTCTGTTGAATGACAGTTAGGTGCAGGAAGAAATAAAAGAGGAAATCATTAACTGCCATGAGCATAACAACTATGAAGACACAAGCTACTAAAACCTGTGGGATACTGCAAAAGCAGTTCTGAGAGGAAAAGTTATAGCTTTAGACGCCTACATTCAAAAAACAGAAAGAAAGTACATCAACAAACTCACAAGCCATCTTATGGAATTTGAAAAAGAAGAACAATCTAAGCCTAAACACAGCAGAAGAAAAGAAATATCCAAAATTAAATCAGAGATCAATGAAATTGAAAACAAAAGAATCATTCAGAAAATTAATGAAACAAGGAGTTGGTTTTTTTAAAAAATAAATAAAATAGATAAACCTTTGGCCAGATTAACTAGAAATAGAAAAGTAAAATCTCTAGTAACCTCAATCAGAAGTGATAAAGGGGAAATAACAACTGATGCCACAGAGAAACAAGAGATCATCTCTGAATACCACCAGAAACTCTGTGCCCAGGAATTTGACAATGTGAAGGAAATGGATCAATATCTGGAATCAGAAATAATACATGAATTGATTTATTATTATCTCTATACCATGACTGGTTCCAATAAAGTTTAAAGATACAAATTAGAGGATTTCTTACAACTCCCAATACATTGTAGGTTCTTTCATGTGTTCTGGAGTTTCCTGCTTGGTACCATTCATAAAAATCATATACTGATTGCACCAACTACACTGGTAGTATATTTACATTGCCTATAGCAGACCTGTCTGCACCTTTAGTAAGCACATACTTAAGAGGTGCCACAAAAGAATTACATACACATGTGGCCCTATGTACTCTAAACTACATTCTCACCAGCTTATACTTTTTGTTTCTTCTCTTCTTTTTTTTTCTTTTTTCTTGAAAGGAAAAAAAATTATTAATAGTTTAATAGTTAAATTTGTTGGTTGATTTGTAAGCTTGCTAGTTACTTGACTATCTTGATAATACCTGCTTACAACAGCCACTTAATATGGTCTAAGAGTAACCAGAGAATGATAATCTATGTAAGAAATTTCTAACCATTCCTTACCTAAAGTTTTTGTTTTAAATTTCATATTTATAGACTTAAAGAGTGTTCACCAACAACCACAGTCCTTTAAAAAAAGTGAAGTCAGATGTTTAGGGCAGAGTTCTTTCTTACTCTTTAGTTCCTAGGATCATAAAATGAGAGAAAATTTAAACCTAAAAGAGGCTTAAAAATCACAAGTTCAACATGCTCACTATCTGAAGCTATTTCATCATGAGGAAAGCAACCCACCGTAACAGAGTTAAGTCACAGTTGCTGGTCACTTCCAAGAAGTGCTTTGGAAAGAGAAGCACAGAACCACCTGCTACTTCATACTTGCTAAATCCAGGCCCAAGTGTTTTATTTCTCTGAAGCCTTCCATTCTTTCAGTGAGTTTCTAAGTTTTTCAGAAACTTCTCTTCCCGCTTTCTTCTCAAAAATGCCACTCAGTCTACTGCATAGCCTATAAATTGGATTCATAAATCCCTTCGGTAATTTGTATCCAAAGGGGTTACAACTAATAATTTCAAGCTGAGAGAAGAAGAAAAAGGCATATTTATCAGAAATTCTAAAGATGTGTTTAGTTTGGTATTATACTGCAAATAAATAGTAATCACTTTTTTTAAAAAATAAAGAATTGCATTTATTCAAATGGTAACCTGAAAAAAAATCTCAGAGAGGCCAAGTGTGGTGGCTCACAACATAACCCTAGCACTCTGGAAGGCCAAGGTGGGAGAATCCCTTGAGCTCAAGAATTTGAGACCAGCCTAAACAAAAGTGAGACCCCTGTCTCCACTAAAAAGGGAAAAATTAGCCAAGTGTTGTGGCAAGCTCCAGTAGTTGCAGCTGCTCAGGAGGCTGAGACAAGAGGAATACTTGAGCCTAAGAGACTGAGGTTGCTGTTACCTGTGATGCCACGGCACTCCACCTACAGAGACAGAGTGAGACTCTGTCTCAAAACAATAAATAAAAATATCTTATATAAATAACATATTGTCTCATACACCTAGAGTATTGCTTTGAGACTATTCATAGGAATTAATAAAATACACTACATGATATGAGTCCCAATGTTTATTTTTAAATTCTGTTGTGAGGATCCTCTGATTTTTCTCAATGAGGTTAATCTTTATTATAGGCATTATGTATGTTAGAATATATACTATGATACCAGATTTGAGTCAAAATTTTAGGATTGCCTTTAATTATTCTACCAAGAGAGAGTTTTTTTAACTCTATAAATGCTAACATAGCATACTAATTCTAACATCTCTTAAAAATTGTTACGCTATCCTTTGATATATAGACGTATGGGATTGTAACTCACTAATTACTGTTACTATTGCTCCTAGAGTATTCAATATGATGTCCGTTATGTTTGTCTTTTGACCCAAAATTTTGACTTAATTAGTAAAATTTAAATAGCAGTTTTAAGACTACAAAAATGTGATGCAGACATGGAGGGAGCATGTGCTGTTGGAAAAATGGCACCCACAGACTTGCAAGACACAGGGTTGCCACAAACTCGTTTATAAAAATTACAGTATTTCTGAAGCACAATAAAGTAAAGTACAATAAAATGAGGTATGTCTTCACATGCAAAGAAGTACACAAATTATAAGAGCAGAAATTGATGAATAGTCACAAGGTAAATACACTTTTGTAACCATAACCCCAATTAAGAAATTGACCATCCCCAAGAATTCAGAAACCCCTTCTGACCTCCCTTCCAGTCACTACCACCTAGATACAGCTTTATTAGAGCCTATCTTTTCTTTGTTCAATTTCTGTAAGTTTTTGTTTTATAAAAACATGTTCATTTTGTTTATATTTTCAAGGATATTGGCATAAAGTTTTTCATAAATCTTATTATTCTTTATATGTGTAGGGTACTATTCCTTTTTAGGTCCTAGTATTAGAATTAGCATTTCTCCTCATTTTTCCCTATGATCAGCATTACTAGGAATTAATTTGGTCCATTCTCTCAGATAAATATCATTATTAATTTCTCCCATTACATATTTCTATTTCATGCATGTATTTTGCTTTTATTTTCATTATCTTTTTCCTTCTACAACAGCGGTTCTCAACCTGTGGGTCGCAACCCCTTTTTAACAATGAAAATACATTGCAGCATTAGGAAGGTTGAGAAACCACTAGTCTACAATTTTGGGTTTTAATTTGTGGTTCTTTTTCTGAATTCTTAAGAATTCTACAACAAAACAATCTTTATGACCAATAACAGAACAACCAGGCAAACAGTTAATACATAAACGAGACAATTTGTGAGAAATAATGGACTCCAGTGAATCCACTTAATTTCACCAAATAAGAATATTAAGTGAAAAATGAAATGTATGAGAAATAGAAAAATCCTCCGCATAAACACCAGATAGGTCAAAGAAGAAATCACAATGGAAATTAGAAAATACGCAAATTGAATGATACTAAAAATAGAACATACATGTCTGCATACAGGTGGGACATAGAAAAAGCCATGCTTAGAAGCGAGGTAGTCTTAAATACATAGTATATTACAAAAGAATAACTAAAAAATCAATAATTTAACTATCCACCTTAAGAATTTCTATAAAACAAAAACTTACAGAAATTGAACAAAGAAGAGATAGAATCTAATAAAGGTGTATCTAGGTGGTAGCAACTGGAAGGGAGGCCAGAGGGCTTTCTGAATTCCTGGAGATGGTCAATATCTTAATTGGGGTTATGGTTACAAAAGTGTGTTTATCTCATGACTATTTATCAATTTTTACTCATAATTTGTGTACTTATTTGCATGTGCAGACATACCTCATTTTATTGCCCTTCACTTTATTGTGCTTCAGAAATACTGTAATTTTTACAAACGGAAGTTTGTGGCAACCCTGTGTCTTGCAAGTCTGCGGGTGCCATTTTTCCAACAGCACATGCTCCCTTCATGTCTGTATCACATGAATTTTTGTAATTCAGACAATATTTCAAAAATTTTTTATAAGTGATCACAGTAATCTGTGATCAGTGATCTTTAATGTTACTATTGTAATTATTTTGGTGCACCATACACCACATCCATATAATATGGCAAACTTAAAATGTCATGTGTATTCCAACTGCTGCACCTACTCGCTGTTTGCTTATTTCTCTCCCTTCCCCTATTTCCCTCGGCTTGGGCCTTCCTGTTCCCTGAGACACAACAATATTGAAATCAAGACAATTAATAGCTTTACAAGGCCCTCTAAATATACAAGTGAAAGAAAGAGTTGCACTCCTTTCACCTTAAATCAAAAGCTAGAAATGATTAAGCTTTGTTAGGAAGACATGTTGAAAGCTGAGAAAAGTTGAAAGCTAGGTCTCTTGCAGAAAACAGTTTTCCACATTATGAATGCAAAGGAAAAGTTATTACAAGAAGTTAAAAGTGCCACTGCCATGAACACATGAAGGATAAGAAAACGGACTTATCACTGATATGGAGAAAGTTTGACTGGTCCGAATAGAAGGTCAAACTAGCCATGACATTCTCTTAAATCAAAACCTAATCCACATCAAGGCTCTAACTCTCTTCAATTCTACAAAGGCTGAGAGAGGTGAGAAAGTTGCAGAAGAAAAGTTTGAAGCTAGCAGACATAACATAAAAATGTAAGTTGAAGCAGCAAATCCTGATGGAGAAACTGAGTAAGTTATTCAGAAGATCCAGCTAAGATCATTGAGGAAGGTGGTTACATTGAACATGCAGTTTTCAATGTAGATGAAGCAGCTTCTATTGAAAGAATATGCCACCTAGGACTTTCATAGTTAGAGAAAAAAGAACAATGCTTCAAGGCCTTGAAGGACAAACCAACTTTCATTGAGGGCTGATGCACCCAATGACAAGTTAAAACCAATGTCATTTTGAGAATCCTAAGGCCCTTTAAAATTTTGCTAAATCTACTATACCTGTCTCTATACATAGAACAACAAAGCCAGGAGTAATATCCATTCACAGCATGGTTTACTGACTATTTTAAGCATACTGATGAGACCTACCACTCAGAAAAAAGATTCCTTTTAATTACTACTGGTCCTTAACAATGCACCTGGTCAGTCAAGAGCTCTAATGGAGATTCATGTTGTTTTCATGCCTGCTAACATAGCATCCATTCTGTAGCCCATGGGTCAAGGAGTAATTTCAATTTTCAAGTCTTGTTATTTAAGAAATAGATTTTTGTAAGTCTATAATTGTCCTAGATGGTGATTCTTTTGATGGATCTGGTGAAGTCAATTAAAAAATTTCTGGAAATCTTCACTACTCTAGATGCCATTAAGAACATTCATGATTCATGGGAAGAGGGTCAACTTCGAACATTAGCATGAGTATGGAAGAAGTTGATCCCACCCCTCATGGATTTCTTCAAGGGATGCAAGACTTTAGAGTGGAGGAAATAGCATCAGATGTGGTAGAAATAGCAAGAGAACTAAAATGAGAGGTAGAACCTGACAATGTGACTGAATTGCTACAACCTCAAGATAAAATTTGCATAGATGAGGGGTTGGCGTCTTACAGGTAAGCAACTCCTGGTGAAGATGCTGTCAATATAGTTAGAATAACAACAAAGGACTTAGAATATTACATTAACTTAGATAAAGCAGTGGCAAAGTTTAAGAGGTTTGACTCCAAACTTGAAAAAAGTTCTACTGTGATTAAAATGCCATCAAACATCTTCCCATGCTACAGAGAAATTTTTGCACTAGGAAGAACCAATTAACATTATTGTCTTAATTTTTTAATTGCCACAGCCACCACAAACTTCAACAAACAAACACCACTCTGATCAGTCAGCAGGTATCAACACCCAGGCAAGAACTTCCTAAAGCAAAAGGATTGCTAAAAGACTCAGATGATCATGAGCATTTTCTAACAATAAAGTATTTTTAAATTAAGGGATGTGGCTCGGCGCCTGTGGCTCAATCGGCTAAGGCGCCAGCCACATACACCTAAGGTGGCGGGTTCGAATTCCCAGCCCGGACCCGCCAAACAACAATGATGGCTGCAACCAAAAAAAAATAGCCAGGCGTTGTGGCAGGCGCCTGTGGTCCCAGCTACTTGGGAGGCGGAGGCAGGAGACTCGCTTGAGCCCAGGAGTTGGAGGTTGCTATGAGCTGTGATGCCATGGCACTCT
>CAUYQV010018081.1:0-19123 GCA_963574575.1 Galagoides demidoff
CAGAACGTTTTAAAACTATAACTGAGAAAATGACATGAAGGCTGTGTTGATCAGTTTGATGGAAGTATTTCAGATTGCATGTGAAAACCCCACACTGTACCCTAGAAGGGCATTAATGTACATAGTTACCATTCAATAAAAGTAAAAAAAAAAAAAAAAAAGAATCTGATCCAAAAAATTGATATGGAAATATAAGGAGCCCAGAATAGTGTGAATAATCCTGGAAATGAGCAAAGTTAGAATACTAGTACTTCATGGTCTCAACACTTACTATGATGCTATAGTAACCAAGAGAAAGTGGTACTGGCACATGGGTGGACATAAATCAATAGAATAAAACTGAAAGGCCAAAGTAAATCCTAATATTTATGGCCAATTGATCTTCAACAAAGGAGTCCAAAACAATTCAATAGCAAAAAATAGTCTTTTTGACAAATAGATATTCACATGCAAAAACGTTTTAAAATCCTATCTCAAACCATATACAAAAATGAACTCACAGTGAATCAAAGACCTAATGTAAGAAGTAAAACTATAAAAATCTTAGAAGAAACATAGGAGTAAACATCCATGATGCTAGGCTAGGCAATAATTTCTTAGATAAGCCATCAAAAAGTGCAACAACTCAGGGAGTAGTTGTTAGGGTACTGACTTCATCAATATTAGATAATTTTGTGCTTCAAAATATTCCATTAAGAAAGTAAAAGGCAACCTACAGATCTGAAGAAAATACAGTAGATCTTCTGTAAGTTGACCAACGAAGGGACTATAACAAACTGGCCAATGTTCGTAAGTGGTCAACACAAGGAAGTAGGCCTACTGTACTGACATGTGGTCAACGTAAGGAACTAGGCCTACTGAACAGACATGTGGTGCATGGCCAGTCTATGAAAATTTGATCAACTTTAGAAAGTGGCCAGTGTAGGGAGGTGGTCATCTCTGGAGGTGCTACTGTATTTGCAAATCATGTACGTAATCAGGTACTTGTATCAGAATATATCAAAAAACCTTTGCAACTAAATAACAAAAAGACAAAAACACAAAATAATGGGCAAAGGATTTCAATAGCCAATTCTACAAAGAAGATATGTTAATTGCCAGTAAGCATATAAAAAGATGCTCAACGTTATTAGTCACTAAATAAATGCAAGTCAAACTCACAAAGAGATGTCACGTCACATGCTTCACAATAGCTGTAAGGAAAAAGACAGCCAACAGCAAGTGCTGGTGACAATGTGAAGGAATTGTAACCGTCATAGGTGTTGGTGGTAATGTGAAATGCTGTAAGCCACTTGGAAAATAGTTTGGCATTTCCTCAAAAGGTAAAGCATAGAGCTATTGCACAACCCAGTAATTCCACTCCCAGGTTTGTACCCAAAGCAAATGTACATGTGTGTCCACATGAAGACTTGCACATGAATGTTTGTAGCAGCGTAATTCATAAGATCCAAAAGTGAAAACTTTCCAAATGTCCATCAACTGATGAATAGATGAAGTGTTGTATATTCATATGATGGAATATATTTCTATAACAAAAAGGAATGAAATAATACTGATACCTGCTACAATATGGAAGAACCTCAAAATCAGTGAAAAAATCCAGAAACATGTGACCACAAATCATAAGATTCAATTAATATGAAATGTCCACAATATACAAATCTACAAAGAAGGTAAATTAGTGATTGCCTAGAACTGGAGTGTCAGGAAGGTGGGAAGAGTGACAAAGAATGACTATTTGGGGGGATAAGATTTCTTTTTATGGTGATAAAAATGTCCTATGTTAGATTATGGGGATAGTAGCATAATTCTAAATGTATTAAAAACTACTGAACTGTACACTTTAAATGAATAAAACTTATGGCATTGGGTGGCACCTGTGGCTCAAAGGAGTAGAGCACTGGCCCTATATGTCGGAGGTGGTGGGTTCAAACTCAGCCCTGGCCAAAAACTGCCAAAAAAAAAAAAAGGTTTTTATTTCTATAATTATTTATCAATAAAGCTATTAAAATGTAATGATAACTACTAGAAAACATATGCAGATGAATAATTTTCATACAAATGAAATGTATTTTTTTAAAAAGGAGCAAAGAAAACGTGATAAAGACAAGGGAAGGCATAAATGGGAGGGAGGAAGAAGCAACTAGCAAACATGATAAATTGAAAACACAAACTGTGATGAAGGAGCGAATCCAAGCTTAGCAAGCACTGTCATTATGAATGGGTTAAACTCACCTACAAGAAACAGCTTTTCAGATTATACTTTCAAAAATTTTCAAGTGACAGATAAAATAATATTTTCCCTGAACATAACAGTGAAGACATTCGATTAATGCTTAACAAGCATAAAGCAAACATAATTGCATTAATGTCCTATAAAATAAGAGATATCATGCTACTCCAGTTAGGGTGGCTATTATCAAAGGATGAAAAAATAACAAATGCTGGAAAGGATGCAGAGAAAAGAGAACTCTTATACACTGTTGGTGAGAATATAAACTAGTGCAGCCACTATGGAGAACAGTATGGAGGATCCTCAGAAAACTACAAATAGAACTACCATATGATCCCACAATCCCACTACTGGGCGTTTATCCAAAGGAAAGGAAATCAGTATATCAAAGAGATATGCATTGCCATGTTTATTGCAGCACGGTTCACAAAAGCCAGATATGAAACAACCTAGAGGTCCAACAACAGATGAATGAATTAAAAACTGTGTTATATATACACACAATGGAATACTATTCAGCCATAAAAAAACAATGATGTCGTGCCATTCCTGATAACATGGATGGAACTGGAGGATGTTTTGTCAAGTGAAATAAGCCAGGAACAGAAAGTTAAACACCACATGTCGTAACTCATATGTCAAAGCTAAAAAAAGTTTACTTCATAGAAGTGAAAAGTAGAACAGAGGTTACTAGAGGTTGGGAAGGGTAAGGAGAAGAGAGAGATTCAAAGAAATTTGTTAAAGAATATAAAATTATGGCTAGACAGGAGGAATAAGTTCTAGTGTTCTATACCACTGTAAGATGACTATGGTTAACAATATATCATATAGTTTCAAATAGCGAGAAGGAGAATATTGACTATTCCCAACACAAAGATATAATATATGCTTAAGACGATGGGCATACTAATTTTCCTGATCTGATCCCTACACATTAAATGTATCAAAACATGACAATGCACTTCATAGATATGTACAATTATTAAGTCAATTAAAAACAGAATATAAAAGCATAAATAATAAGATTCAAGGTAAAAATAATCAAAAGGAACAAAGAAAAACACATCTTATTGATAAATGCTGCCAAGAAGAATTAATTTGGCTTGTATAAGAAAGTTGACATACATAAACTTAAAATGTAGCTACAAAATAGTTGAATCAAAAACTGAGAGAATTACAAGAAAAAAAATTGAAAGCCACAAAACTGATGTAGAAAACTTGATATTGATAAAGATATTTCTTTAAGTATTATATCAATAGGTTTGATCTAATATATAGAAAAAACTTGATACCTGATGAAGACTCCACATCACTTCGAAACACAGGCCTCTTGATTTATCCATCAAGAAGGCCTCAGCAAATTTTAAAAAAAGATTATATACACGAAATGTATTAACCACAATGCAACACAATTAGACGTTAACAACTAAAAGACAAATGTCCAAAAGCAAATAAACAAAAACAAAATAGGCATCCAAATTCGGTAAAGAGGCCCTATACACTTCTTTCTATATAATTTTTTATTAAACAAGAATTCAAAATGAAAATTTTTTAACTTAGGGATGGGCACAGTTGCTCATGCCTGTAATCCTAGCACTCTTTGGGGCTGAGGTAGATAAATTGCTTGAACTCAGGAGTTCAAGACTAGCCTGTGCAAGAGCAAGAGCCCGTCTCAAAACTAACCAGTCATTGTGGAGGGCACCTGTAGTCCCAGCTACTTTGGAGGCTGAGGCAGGAGGCTCACCTGAGCCCTGGAGTGTGAGGTTGCTGTAAGCTATGATGCTACAGCACTCTACAGAGGGCAACAAAGTGTCTAAAAAAAAAAGATTTTTAATTTAACCAAATAAGTACAAATTATCCCCAATAATATAAAATTTTAAACATATTTTTAAATAAATATATAAGGAAAGAATTAAGATAAAAGCAGAAATTGTTAAAAGAGAAAATCTGCCCAATGCCACTGATGGTTGTTCTCACTGGTTTTCCCAGGTAGAGTGTGGGACGTGCTAATGGATCTGGGTAGCTGCTTTCTGGTTTGTGTTGCACAAATGGCATCTTTTAACTGAACACTGTACTTGATCAGCTGAACCAGAGGTCTCAGACTTCTAAGAGCATCTCAAGCAGGTCAGACTTTTGCCATAAACCCTCAAGTGCAGGAAGTATAGTCTCTCATTTTTGGCAATTCCTTACATTATCTTCTAACCTTGAGTTGACCTTCTTCTCAAAATAGACATCAGACTATCCCTTATTCTGAATATACTATCTAGCTTTCCTTTCCTTTAAATTGCCTTTGTGCAACAAGAAATTTCATGACCTCCTTACTTCTAGTGGTAGATTGAAATAATTTCAAAGTGTTGGAAACAGTATATGTGCAAAGGAGTAAGTGTCTTTATTTTATTCATTTATTTATTTTTTGCAGACTGGGAGTTTAAATGGAGTTTCAAAGTAAAGAATTATGTGAAACATGTTAGAATGTGTGGATTGTTTAATTATATTAACAATATGTACTCATTTATAGGAGAAAGATAAGGTAAATTCTTCCTGGAAGATCTGAAGATTATTGAAAGTGCATGTAATTGTATGACAAAAATTAAATGAGTGGCTGCTACATGCTTCTCACTGTGCTAGATATGTAAGACAGATGTATTCTCTCATCTTGTGGAGCTTCTAGTTCCACTTCATGAAAACATATTATCACAATGTGGATTAGGATCTTAGAGAGTCCATCAGGGCCAATGTGTACTGTAGCCTTTTGAAGTTGGAGAGCACAGCAGCACAGTGGAAGCATAAGTAATAGTTCTCAAGCAAGGCTGACAATAACCAGGGGTGCATCATTTTTATAAATTCACCATGGCCTACAGTCTAGGATCCACAATCCTGGAGGTCCAGAAAATGACTTTATCACTACTCCTTGAGAAGTGAGACTTTCTGTGACATATTGATACTAATTTCACACATGACTGATTGAGAAATGCCAATTTCCCCCTTTCTTGTGACCAGAGTCATCCTGTTTTCTATCTACTACATGACTTTCCCAGTACTGAGGAACCTGGAAAGTTGAATTAGTCCCCAGAAAATTGCTTGGCAGGCACAGAAACACAGAGAAGGGAGGAGGAGAGTTTCAACATGTTTTATCTGAAGAGAAATTGACCCACAACAACTAATGCTTTTTGGCAGACTAAAACTTTGTTTGTATTGAATGTGAATTATATTATTTTTAATTTTGTATTACTACTATACAAATGTACCTCTTATTTTATTAGTACTTGTATATCTACTATTCCAATGACTATTCCAACAAGCAGATGTAGGAGTTACTACTGCTCCTGCACTACTAACTTCCCCGACATGAACTCAGTCCTCAGTACCTTTATTATCTCCCTCAGTTTTCAGTTGAGGAAAGTGAGGCATAGAAAGTTTAAGTAATTTTATTTGTAGATACAATAGGTTTTAAACCAACGAAAGTAAGCAAAGACAAAGATGGCCACTTTATATTTGGTAAGAGTAATACTCAATATGATGAGATCTCAATTATCAATATTAATGCACCCAACCAGAATGCACCTCAATGTAGAAGAGACACTCTAACAGGTATGAGCAACTTGATCTCTCCCAGCTCCATCATAGTCAGAGATTTTAACACTCCTTTAGCAGTGTTGGATAGATCATCCAATAAGAAGCTTAGCAAAGAAATTTTAGATTTAAATTTAACTATTCAACTTTTGGATTTAACAGACATCTACAGAACATTTCAACCTAACAAAACTGAATACACATTTTTCTCATCAGTCCACGGAACATATTCCAAAATTGATCACATCTTAGGTCACAAGTCTAACCTCAGCAAATTTAAGGGAACAGAAATTATCCCATGCATCTTCTTGGACCATCATGGAATAAAAGTTGAACTCAGCAACAACAGGAATCTGCAAACTCATACAAAAACATGGAAACTAAATAACCTTATGCTGAATGATAGATGGGTGAGAGACGAGATCAAGAAGGAAATTACCAAATTTTTAGAACAAAATGACAATGAAGACACAAGTTATCAGAACCTCTGGGATACCGCAAAGGCAGTCCTAAGAGGGAAATTTAAAGCATTGCAAGCCTTCCTCAAGAGAACGAAAAGAGAGGAAGTTAACAACTTACTGGGACATCTTAAGCAACTGGAAAAGGAAGAACATTCCAATCCCAAATCCAGCAGAAGAAAAGAAATAACCAAAATTAGAGCAGAATTAAATGAGATTGAAAACAAAAGGATTATAGAACAGATCAATAAATCAAAAAGTTACCCTTTAGAAATTCAAAAAATCCTTAATGAATATTACAAGAAATTTTATTCCCAGAAATACGACAATCTGAAGGAAATTGACCAATACTTGGAAGCATGTCACCTCCCAAGACTTAGCAGAATGAAGTGGAAATATTGAACAGGTTTATATCAAGTTCTGAAATAGCATCAACTATATAAAATCTCCCTAAAAAAAAAAAGCCAGGGACCAGACAGCTTCACATCAGAATTCTACTAAACCTTTAAAGAGGAACTAGTACCTATATTACTCAATGTTTTCCAAAATATAGAAAAAGATGGAATACTACTGAACACATTCTATGAAGCAAACATCACTTCAATCCCCAAACCAGGAAAAGACCCAACAAAGAAAGAAAATTATAGACCAATATCACTAATGAATAGTGATGCAAAAATATTCAACAAAATCCTAACAAACAGAATCCAGCAACACATCAAACAAATTATACACCATGACCAAGTGGGTTTTATCCCAGGATCTCAAGGATGGTTTAACACACGTAAATCTATAAATATAATTCAGCACATAAACAAATTAAAAAAACAAAGACCATATGATTCTCTCAATTAATGCAGAAAAAGCTTTTGATAATTATCATGATCCAAACACTTAAGAAAATTGGTATAGAAGGGACATTTCTTAAACTGATAGAGGCCATCTATAGCAAACCCATAGCCAATATTGTATTGAATGGAGTTAAACTGAAATCATTTCCACTCAAATCAGGAACCAGGCAAGGGTGCCCATTGTCTCCATTGCTCTTTGGCATTGTAATGGAAGTTTTAGCCATTGCGATCAGGGAAGAAAAAGAGATCAAGGGTACTCATATAGGGTCAGAAGAGATTAAAATTTCACTCTTCGCAGATGATATGATTGTATATCTGGAAGATACCAGGGATTCTACTACTAAACTCTTAGAAGTGATCAAGGAATACAGCAGCATCTCAGGTTACAAAATCAACACTCATAAATAGGTAGTCTTTATATATACCAACAGCAGCCAAGCTGAAAAAGCAGTCAAGGACTCTATTCCATTCACAGTAGTGCCAAAGAAGATGAAATATTTGGGAGTTTACCTAAGAAAGGATGTGAAAGATCTCTATAAAAAGAACTATGAAACTCTAAGGAAAGAAATAGCTGAAAATGTTAACAAATGGAAAAACATACCATGTTCAGGGCTGGGAAGAATCAACATTGTTAAAATGTCCATACTACCCAAAGCAATATATAATTTTAATGCAATCCCTATTAACGCTCCACTTTCATACTTTAAAGATGTAGAAAAAATAATACTTCATTTTATATGGAATCAGAAAAAAACTTGAATAGCCAGGACATTACTCAGGAACAAAAACAAAGCAGGAGGAATCACGCTACCAGACCTCAGACTATACTATAAATCCATAGTGATCAAAACAGCATGGTACTGGCACAAAAACAGAGAGGTAGATGTATGGAACAGAACAGAGAACCAAGAGATGAATCCAGCCACCTACTGTTACCTGATCTTTGACAAGCCAATTAAAAATATTGAGTGGGGAAAAGATTCCCTATTTAACAAATGGTGCTGGGCAAACTGGCTGGTAGAAGACTGAAACTGGACCCACACCTTTCACCATTAACTAAGATAGACTCTCACTGGATTAAAGATTTAAACTTAAGACATAAAACTATGAAAATACTAGAAGAAAGTATGAGGAAAACACTTGAAGAAATTGGCCTGGGTGAAAATTTTATGAGGAGGACCCCTTGGGCAATTGAAGCAACATCAAAAATACACTTTTGGGACCTGATCAAACTAAGAATCTTCTGCACAGCCAAGAACACAGTACATAAAGTGGGTAGACAGCCCTCAGAATGGGAGAAGATATTTGCAGGTTATGTCTCTGACAAAGGTTTAATAACCAGAATCCACAGAGAACTCAAACGTATTAGCAAGAAAAAAACAAGTGATCCCATTCACGGTGGGCAAGGGTCTTGAAAAGAAATTTCTCTAAAGAAGATAGGCACATGGCCTACAGATATATGAAAAAATGCTCACAATCCTTAATCATCAGAGAAATGCAAATCAAAAGTACTTTGAGATATCACCTAACCCCAGTAAGATTAGCCTGTATCACAAAATCCCAAAACCAGTGATGTTGGTGTGGATGTGGAGAAAAGGGAACAATTCTACACTGCTGGTTGGAATACAAATTAATTCATTCCTTTTGGAAAGACATCTGGAGACCACCTAGAGAGCTAAAAATAGACCTGCCATTTGATCCTGCAATTCTTTTATTAGGTATATATCCAGAAGACCAAAAATCACATTACAACAAAGGTATTTGTATCAGAATGTTCATTGCAGTCCAATTCATAATTGCTAGGTCATGGAAGAAGCCCAAATGCCCATCGACCCACGAATGGATCAATAAATTGTGGTACATGTACACCATGGAATATTATGCAGCCTTAAAGAAAGATGGAGACTTTACCTCCTTCATGTTTAAATGGATGAAGCTGGAAAAAGTTCTTCTAAACAAAGTATCTCAAGAATGGAAGAAAAAGTATCCAATGTACACAGCCCTATTTTGAAACTAATTTACAGCTTTCATAGGAAAGTTATAACTTAATTTTAGCCTTAGAATATGGGAAGAGGGGAGTGAGAGAGGAGAGGAAAGAGGTGGGTGGGTGGAGGGAGAGTGATTGATGGGGTCACCTCTATGGTTTATCTTATAAGGGTACAAGTGAATCTTTCTAAAAGCAAAGTATGAATGACTTAACTCAATAATAACTAAGAAAATGACATCAAGGCTACATTAACCGGTTTGATGAGAGTATTTCAAATTGTATATGAAAACACCACACTGTACCCCATGATTGCATTAATGTACACAGCTATGATTTAATTAAAAAAAAAAAAAAGAAAGAAAGAAAGAAAGTTTAAGTAAATTGTTAAAGCCCCCCAGTTGCCAAGTAGCAGAACCGGAATTCACATCTAGCTTCCTTGCCTCTAGATTCTGATGCCCTTGTCTTAGGTCACAGACTCTCTCAGTCACCTTCCAGGACAAATTCAATCAACAATTGTTTATACACCTTGTTAAACTTATTAGGTCGGCACTAACTGGTGACAGTAAGAAGAAAAGAGCTCAACTGCCTTTCAGCAGAAGTCTTTTCCTCTTTAATCCTTAGAACCTCAAATAAGGGAGGAGGAAAATTTTTTTAAAATCTTGAATTAAATGCAAAAGAGGAATCGAAATACTTTCTGAAGGTCCTTGTCTAATGCAAAGGTGACTCATGGTATTCACTGGTCTTTTTATAAAGGGAGAATTTAGAGTTCATAAAACATCTGAAGAGTTTTCCAGAAACTCAGTCACTTTTGAATTAGAGAAGTCAAGATGTAATCACCTACTCTGCATTGGGAAGGTGTTGCAAAGTCTAGGATGGACTCAGAGGGAACAGGCACAGGAGGAGGTGGGAGAACAACAGGTAAACCAGTCAGCACAATCAAACAGTACAGCGGAGAACCTGGCGCACAATTGAGGCTCAGTAAGTGTCTGTTAAAAGCGACAACACGAATAAGCCTTTTCCTTCCTTGTGACAAAGGTACATTTACCAAATTCAAAATTAACTGCTCAGGTTCAAATATCATTTGAATACAAAGTTCTAAACTGATGTATGAAGAGGGTGGAGGTCTGAACATCTGAGAACAAAGAGTAGATGAAAATGAAAAGAGTTGAACTTTTCCTGGTGAAAGGGGAAAACCCCCCAGAAAGTGTGCACAGGGTAACATGTGGTCAAGTGGAGGTTCAGACTGTGGTGAAAAGTTGAAAAGACATTCATTGAACGCCTGCTGTGTGCTAGGCCTATGACCTTCTCTGACCTCTAGTCACCAACTGATAGTACCCTATTCATTCTGGGCACCCCAGGTGGTACAACACAGCAGCTCGTACAACTGTCATACAATGGCCCACCTCAGGGAAATGTGTTTCTGAGATCTCCTCCACCTACTATCTTGTGAGAAGTACAGGTACTCCCTGACTTAAAATGTTTATGATGATGTGAAAATTACATGTAGTGAATAGAAATCCTACGTCAAATTCTGTTTTTGAGACAGACTCTCTCACTTTGTCACCCTTGGTAGAATGCTATGGCATCATAGCTCACAGC
Source organism: Galagoides demidoff (assembly GCA_963574575.1). Classification (NCBI taxonomy): domain Eukaryota; kingdom Metazoa; phylum Chordata; class Mammalia; order Primates; family Galagidae; genus Galagoides; species Galagoides demidoff. The sequence continues at coordinate 10,702 of CAUYQV010018081.1, forward strand.
AACCTCAAACTCTTGGGCTCAAGTGATTCTTTTGACTCAGCCTCCTGAATAGCTGGGATACAGATCCCACCCCAATGCCCAGCTATTTTTAGAGATGAGATCTCACTCTTACTCAGGCTGGTCTCAAACGCCTACGCTCAAGAATCCACCCCCATCTTGGCCTCCAAGAGTGCTAGGATTCCAGGTGATACCTACTGCACCCACCCTTAAATTCCAAAGTTTATTCTTTTTCCCACCTAGTGATAATGGGATACAATGCTCTCTTGTGATTCTGGACAGCAGAAGAGAGTCACAGCTTCCCACCACCATGTGGTCACAAACAAACAATTCTCTGCAGTGTGCTGTGTTGTCAGGTGATTTTGCCCAACTGTAGGCTAATGTACGTGTTCTGGACATGTGTAAGGTGGGCAAGGCTAAGCTACAGTGTTCAGTAGGTTAGGTAGATTAAATGCACTTTTAATTTATGATATTTTTAACTTACAGTGGTTCTATCTGGATATAACCCCATTGAAACTCAAGGAGCTTCTGTCTCTTCTGCTTCCCAAGTCTCCCAATGAGTGACCCCATGAGACTTGGGCATAACTGCCCCCTGAGCAGTAGCATTTCCTGAATTAGTGGATATGTTACTTGAGTTTCCTAAAAGGCTCATGTTCTCTGGAGCCACAGTTTGCCAAAGCCATTGGTTTCCACATGAAAGATGGGAAGACCTCCCAACCCATAGCCATCTTTTGTCACACTCTGTAACCTAGGACCCAAAGAGGTTTGGTGAAGTCCTTACTGAAAATAGCTCCCTCACCTTCTTTGACTGTAGGCTTCGCAGTCACACCAAAAGAAAATATTGGAGTGCCAACCTCTTGGATAACCTTAGTCTTCCTAAATTGCTTCCTCACCTCATATGTACTTCTCTGTCCTTCTTCAAAGTGCTCTTGGAGATTGTCACCAGCCCACCGCAAATGCCTTGATCTATTCAAATTCTGGTAGAGACTTCTTGGGTCCCACTAGAACTCTTTATAATACAAAGATAAATGAGACCTAGTTCTACCTACCAAGGCATCTACTGGGCTCTAGTGAATTTCTGTTGTATTATAAAATGACTGAAGGGGTTAGGGCAGCTGGCCAGAAAGGCAACCATTTAGTGTGATGAAGACACCATCACACTCAGCATCCAAAGAGTTCTTTTCCATGTCTTGTACCTGCTCTTTACTTGTCTATACCCTGCAGGAAGTCACTTTACTTTCCACCGTCAGTTTCCTGATTTAAGATAGGAAAACAAAACCTCTTGTCTACCTCATGGGGGGTTATGATGATGAAGAGAGTTAGGCATGTGAAAGGATTTTTATAAACAGCAGACTCCATCTGCCACTTAGTCAGGTGTTAGTAGCTTTCTCCTCTGTTCCTGTAGTCCCTGAGCTTCTCTCTGAAACAGTGTTTGTCTCACTGCAGGGTACTTGTTTGTAGGACTGATTCTCACAATAGACTGCCAGCACCTTGAAAGCAAGGAGCCCCGCCGATCCATTTTTGGATTATCTACACCCAGTCTGGTGCCAGTCATAAGAGAGACACTCAGGAAATACATGTTGACTGACTACATAAATAAATGATTTCAGTGCAAAATTTAAATTACACTCTGGTGTCCTGAACAATTTTTGGATAAGTCACATCACTTTCAGAACTCATTTCCTAACTACCAGGAGGAAAAAAAACAATAGACTACTAAACATACAGGGAGGATTAGGAAGCTATATGATGGTGCACATCATATAATTTCAGCCCAGAGAGTCCCTGCAGTGACTGAATCCAAAGTCTTCCATGATACAGATGAGGAAACCGAGGCTAAGATGTGTGTGATCTGCCTAGGATCTTCCAGACCAGATCTAGACCTCTTACCTATTAGTTCTGTGTTCTTGAGGCCAACTTTTGAGATTCTCAAATGGAACTGACACTGTTATTACAAGATGCTTTTATAATCTAGAGCACAGTATTGTATTCCAAACAACAGATCCATTCCTAGCAGAAAATAGACACTCTGGTCAACAGGGAGATAATCCTTAGTGAGGTGCCGTGAATTAAGAACGAATTTTCAATATCGGTCAAGGTGATTTTACTTTCTCTGAATGAATCAAACTCAAAGAGCAGCAAATGGATTCCCATCAGCCACTGCCCGGTGCTGAAATTAAATGGCTTTGTTCAGCAAGACAAATACTTAGGAAACTTGACAAAGTCAGGTGGCCTATAAAGCAATGCATTACAGAGAGAAGAGGTTGGGTAAATTAAAGAAACATCCTGATGTAGGTGTCGATTCCAGAATCAGTCATCCACTTAGTTATGTACCTTCTTACTATAAGCCATGGTTTTTCTTAAAAAAAATGCTAGAAGAGTGATGTGTAGTCTCTGTGCCCGTTCTTCCCCAACCCAGGGCACACCATCTAGTTAAGAAGTGAGAAGCTCAAGCAGACAGCACAGAGAAGGGCTGGGCTGGCTAGACTGTAAATTATACTCTATCGGGGCATGATGGTGATAGAAGATGTCACTTGCCATACCAGTAGGGTAGGTGGAGAGACAGTAAGAAGTTAGCTTGGAAAAGTTCAGACTTTTAAAACGAATCTGCAGAAAAGAAATGGCCGTTTGCCTCTTAGGTATCGAAAGTGGAGGAGGACAATCTTTCCAGCAGAGAAAACAGCATAGAGCCTAAGCAGCATAAGGGCAACTGAAAGGAATTCAGCATGGCATAGAGTATGGTGGGATTGAGAAGGATGTGGGGAAGAGGTAAATAAAGTCCTTGTCACTTCAGATGAAGAAATTTGTATTTTGTTTTTGTAACCAAAGTATCTTATGGATGAACTGCAAGGGATCTGTAAAACCTCTGGAGATTACACATGTGTCTGTGTGTATGTAAATGTTACTGAGAGGAGAGGGGAGGCTACATCCTTGACACCACGCCCTCCTAAAACACACCATGACATTTAAAACCAGAAATCAAATTACTAAAGGATTTTAAGGAGATAGTGAGCTCAGAAATGTCTGTAAGACTGATCCTTCCCAGAGCTAGTGAGGAGAATAAACAGGGGAGTGGAGCTGGGAGTGGACCTTGGGAAGGATGCTGGCCCAGGCCGGGTGAGACAGTGAAGATGAGTAAAAACAGTGGCATTAGATAAGGAGTGGATCCCTTAAATAAATGAGTTTTAAAGTCTCATGTTTTCATTACATTCAGACTTGAAGATGGTATATTAGATTTCTATTACGACTGTAACAAATTACCACAGTAGAACAAATATGCTATCTCATAGTTCCGTAGGTTGGAAGTCCAACATAAAGGAGCCAGCAGGGCTGTGTTCCTTTCTGGAAGCTCCAGGGGTAAATCATTTACTTATCCTCTCCAGCTTGTAGAGGCCCCCCTCATTGCTGGGTTTATGGTTTCTTTCTCCTTTTTCAAAGCCAGCAGCACTACATCCCTCCAAACATTCTTGCATAGTCACATCCTCCCTCACCACAGCTGGGAAAGGTTCTCTATTTTTAAGGGCCCATGAGATTAGATTGGGCCCACCCGGTTAATTTAATCATTTCTTCTGCAAAGTCCCCTGTATTGGATATTCATAGATTTTGGTGATTGGGATGTGGACCTCTTTGGAGACCATTATTCTGCCTATCACGGATGGAGACTCTAAGAGACAGAAAGGTGGAGAGTGCATCATCTGGGGCTTTGCAGCATGCAAACAGCAAGGTTGGAGTGAAGGCCCAGGTCTTTTGAGCCTCAGTTCTGGGCAGATTCCAACTCTTGAGGCAACGAGGCTGTGCGTGCTCTATAGTGAATGCAACTGACGGGATGAAGCTTCCCTGGGTCCCTTTACCGTCTGATGCCTAACATGTGTGCTGCTTCCCATTTCTAGGCCAGTGTGGCTATGACACGGCCCAGAGAAAGGAAGTAGACTCCATTTCACTTCCGTGCGTCTAATCTTAGCTAGTACTGACCAGGTCTGCCAAACACCCTCCTACTGCAGTTGAGCTTTGTCAGATGGCATGGCATTTCAGTGATGAGAACTTATGTAGATTTAGACTATGGGATACATGTTATGGTGCAAGGAAAGTGTCCCAGAATTGAAGTTTGGAGGGCAGGGGGATGGATGGGTGGAGGGAGGTTGATTGAAGGGATCACCTCTATGGTTTATCTCACAAGGGTACAAGTGAATCTTTCTAAATGCAGAATATAAACATCTTAACACAATAACTAAGAAAATGACATGAAGGCTAAGTTAACCAGTTTGATGAATATATTTCAAATTGTATATGAAAACACCACACTTACCCCATAATTGCATTAATATACACAGCTATAATTTAATTTAAAAAAAGAAAGAAAGAAAGAAAAAGTACTACTTAAAAAAATTCCTGATATAGTCCAAAACAAGGAATGTATACATCATTTTTGGGTAAATGTCTTGATTTCAGTTACAATAAGAGACAAAATTAAACACTTTTAATTTTTTCCTTTCTTTTAGGAATCACTACTGTGTCTTTTATTTAAAATAAAATTGCTAGAAAGTAATGGTACATGCTGTTTAAATGTTGAGTGATGGCACTCTGGGAGGCTGAGCTGACTGGATGACTTGAGCTCAGGAGTTCAAGAGAAGCCTGAATCAGTGCAAGACCCTATCTCTATGAAAAATAGAAAAACTAGTGGGGTATTGTGAGCACCTGTAGTCCTGGGGAGACTGAGTTAAGAAGGTATCTCAAGCCCAAGGGTTTGAGGTTTCTCTGAGCTATGATGCTGTGACCCTCTACCCAGGGCACAGAATGACACTCTGTCCAAAAAAAAAGACAGACAGACAGAAAGAAAGAAAGAAAGGTTGATGATGTTACTTTCTTTTGTACTTAGGGATTTGATTTGGTGACAGTGTTTTATGTTCATGAGTAGTAAATTCAGATTTTTTTAAAATAAGTTTTTGTGGGAAATTATTCGGAAATTGTAATTTGAAAATCTCTGTATGTGATTGTATATAACTATTAGAATATTAACCTGGTAGAAAAGGAAGGGTATTAAAGTATTTAGGAGATTAAGAAAGCTGACAATTGTTAGATTTATAATCATAAAACCACAAATTCTATCTTTTTGAAGACTACTTACATTTCCTAGCCAATTGAACTACTGATGTGATGAATCTAGGAAAATTGAAACACCTTATAAGAGTTCACCCTCAATACAATTCACTATAAAAGAGTTGCACCATCAATGCAATTCACTAAATCTTTTGTGCAGCTTCTAAAAACAGAGAATTTGGGGGATAAAAGGACCAAATTTAATCAGCCTCAATGATTCTTCAGTCATTGAAGAAAAAATCTCATTGATACTTCCTCCTTAAAAGAAAAATTAACTTGATCATGATGAGTGATTTTTTTTTAAATGTGTAGCTGTAATCTATTGGCCAGGACTTTATTGAGAATTTTTTTTTTTTATCTATATTCATTAGTGACATTGGTCTGAAATTATTTTTAGTTGGGTCTAAAATTAACTTTCTGTGGTTTTGGGTATCAGGGTGATGTTTTCTTCAAAGAACATGTTGGAGAAGATTCTTTCTTTCTCAATTTTTTGGAATAATTTCTGCAGTATGTGTATAAGCTTTTCTTTGAAGGTTTGATAGAATACTATTGTGAAGCTGTCTTTACCAGTGCTTTGTTTTTTCATTGGGAGATTTTTTACTGTTTCTTTGATCTCAGTTTTTGAAAACAGTCTGTTCAAGAGATTTATTTCTGGCTTGGCGCCTGTGGCTCAAGTGGCTAAGGCACCAGCCACATACATCTAAGGTGGTGGGTTCAAATCCAGCTTGGGCCCACCAAAACAACAATGACAGCTGCAACCAAAAAAAAAAAAAAATAGCCAGGGATTGTGGCAGGCACCTGTGGTCCCAGCTACTTGGGAGGCTGAGGCAGGAGACTCACTTGAGCCCAGGAGTTGGAGTTTGCTGTGAGCTGTGATGCCACGTCACTCTACCCAGGGGGATAGCTTGAGGCTCTGTCTCAAAAAAAAAAAAAAAGAAAAAAGAAAAGAGAGATTTATTTCTTCTTGATTAAGTATAGGATAGGGAGAGGGTGTGATTCCAGGTATTGATTCATTTCTTCCACATTGTCAAATTTCTAGGTATAGAGGTTCTTGTAGTAGTCAGAGATGATCTCTGGTATCGCTGTGGCATTTGTTGTTATTTCCCCTTTATCAAATCTGATTGAGGTTGTTAGAGATTTTACTTTCCTGTTTCTAGTTAATCTGAGCAAAGGTTTATTGATTTTATTTATATTTTGGAAAAATCAACTTTTTGATTTGTCAATTTTCTGAATGAGTCTTTTGTTTTCAATTTCATTAATCTCTGATTTAATTTTGGTTATTTCTTTACTTCTGCTGTGTTTGGGATTAGATTGTTCTTCCCAGGGCTGCAAGGCTGGTTTAACATACAGAAGTACATAAACGTTATTCACCGTATCAACAGAAGCAAAAACAAAGACCATATGATCCTCTCAATAGATGCAGAAAAAGTATTGGATAAAATTCAGCACTCTTTTATGATTAGAACACTTAAGAATATAAGCATAGGTGGCACGTTTCTTAAACTGATTGAAGCCATCTTGTCAAACCCACAGCTAATGAATGGAGTAAAACTTAATGCTTTATCATTTAGAACTGGAATCAGACAAGGTTGTCTTCTATTGCCACTACTATTCAAAATAGTGCTGGAAGTTCTAGCCAATATAATCAGGCAAGAGAAGGAAATAAAGGGCATCCTAATGGATGCAGAGGAGGTTAAACTCTTGTTCTTTGCCTACAATATGCTCTTATACTTAGAGAACTCCAAAGACTCTTGGAAGTGATCAAAAAATACAGGAATGTCTCAGGATTTAAAATCCATGTCCACAAGCCAGTAGCCTTTGTATATGCCAATAACAGCCAAGATGAGAAGCGGATGAAGGATATCATCCCCTTCACAGTATCTTCAATAAAATTGAAATACCTAGGAATACACATAACAAAAGAGGTAAAGGAACTCTTCAAAGAAAATTATGAAACACTAAGAAAAGAAATAGCAGAAGATATTAACAAATGGAAGAGAATACCATGATCATGGCTGAGAAGAATCAACATTGTGACATGTCTATGCTACCCAAAGCAATCTATGGATTCAATGCAATCCCTATTAAAATATCATCATTCAAAACACTTTGAAGATTTGGAAAAAAATAATTTTTCATTTTGTATGGAAACAGAAGAAACCCCATATAGCCAAGGAAATTTCTAGTAATAAAAACAAAACCAGAGTTATCACCCTACCAGACTTTAGGCTATATATACTACAAGGCATAGAGATTGAAACAGCATGTATTAGAACAAAAAAAGAGAAATTGATATTTGGAACCAAATAAAAAACCATGAGATGAAATTAACATCTTACAGTCACCTGATCTTTGATAAACCAAACAAGAACATACACTGGGAAAAAGAATCTCTAATCAATAAATGGTGCTGTGAGAACTGGATAACCATATGTAAAAGACTGAAACTAGATTGCATCTCTCACCACATACAAAAATTGATTCAAGATAGATAAAAGATTTAAATCTAAGGCATGAAACAATAAAAATCCTTGGAGAAAGTGTGGGGAAAACACTTGAAGATAATCATTCTGAGGAAAGATTTTATGAAGAAGACTTCCATGGCAATTGCAACAACAACAAAAATAAACAAATGGTACTTACTTAAGCTGAATAGCTTGTGCACAGCTAAAGAAACAAACACTGAAGCAAACAGAAAACTTTCAAAATGGGAAAAGATATTTTCATATTATGAATCAGACAAAAACTTGATAACTAGGATCTATAAAGAAGTCAAATTAATCAACAAAAAAAGACCCAACAATCTCATATATCACTCAGTAGGAGGCATGAATAGAAACTTTTCTAAAGAAGACAGATGAATGGCTACCAAACATGAAAAAATGCTCATAGTTCTTGATCATCAGAGAAATGCAAATCAAAATTACCCCGAGATATCACCTAACACCAGGGAGAATGGCCTGCCTACATCACAAAGTCTCAAAGCTGCAGATGCTGGAATGTATGTAGAGAGAAGATAATATTTTTATTCTTCTGATGGGACTGTAAACTAAAACAATATTTTTGGAAGTAAAGATAAAGAATTCTCAAAGAACTCAAATTAGACCTCCCATTTGTTCCTGCAATCCGACTACTAGGCAAATACCCAGAAGGAAAAAAAAAAAACATTTTATCATAAAGAAATTTGCAATAGATTGTTTATCACAGCTCAATTTACAATTGCCAAGATGTGGAACAACCTAAATGCCCATCAACCCAGGAATGGATTAACAAATTGTGGCATATGCACACCATGGGATACTATTCAGCCATAAAAAGATGGTGCCTT
>CAUYQV010018082.1:0-42081 GCA_963574575.1 Galagoides demidoff
GGGCGCCTGTGGTCCCAGCTGCTTGGGAGGCTGAGGCAGGAGACTCGCTTGAGCCCAGGAGTTGGAGGTTGCTATGAGCTGTGATGCCATGGCACTCTACCCAGGGGATAGCTTGAGGCTCCGTCTCAAAAAAAAAAAAAAAAAAAAAGAAATTAAGCCATATGATTCTTTTACAGATTCGTTGTTAATAGCTCTATTAAATAGGTTTCAGTTTGACAACGTATTTATTTATTTATTTTTTGCAGTTTTTGGCCAAGGCTGGGGCTGAGTTTGAACCCACCACCTCCAGTATATGGGGCCAGCGCCCAACTCCTTTGAGCTACAGGCACCACCCTTGACATTTTATTTTTTACACAAAATAAATTTTTTTGTAAAATTTTACAATTTATTTTTACCAAAAATACAACGAGGTAATCTTTAGAAATTAATACAAAAATGGGAGATGCTGACGTTTAAAAAAAAAAGCATATAAACTACATAACATGACAGCTATTAGATTTTTAAACATTATATATATGCATATTCTTTTTTTTTTTTTCAGGTTAATATGAGGGTAAAAACAACCAGGTCACAGTATTTGAATTTGTTAGGTAGAGTCCCTCTTGTAGTTGTGTCCCACACCTAAAAGTTTTGCCAAACACCTCTAATTGTGCCCATTAAGTGGGAGCACCCCAAAGCCCCTTTGCCCCCTCCTATATTCAAGTAGTTAGAACACAATACACCAAAATGCAAACTGGTTTTCTCTGATTTGTGGCCATATGAGTGAGATGGAACTAGTTTTTCATTAGAAATCTGAGGCTCAGAGCAATTAGGTGACACACCCAAAGTCTCATAGCTAGGGAGAGGCTGAATGGGATTTGAATTCAGTTGACTAGCATCCAAAGTTTCTGTTCCTAACCATATGCCTCAGTATAATATTAATAATTGCCACCATTGGTGTGCCTACAATATGACAAACATTGCATTAATCACTTTACAACCTTTACTTCATTTAATCTTGAATGACAATCTCTTAGGTTAGGTATTATTATTCCAACTCCAAAGAAGTCTAGTAAGAGTCTAAACTTTGAAACAGCAAGAGATGGATGACTCAGGAGGCCAAAGGAGGGATTTTATGAAAAGAAAAGAGGTTACAAAGATGGTGGTGTCTGTTGTAAAGACTCTTTGACTCATCTTACATTGACAAAAATACCTAAGGACATAGGGGATTTGAACCCTGAGGAAAGAGGTAACATATCTATATTGAATTTATATCCTACAGAGAAAACATCTCCTTTCTGGACTCTTTTCATACTCTATACATTTGGTTATGTGTCGTTTAACAATGGAGATACGTTCTGAGAAATCTGGTGTTAGGTGATTTTATCATTGTGCAAACATCATCAAGTGTACTCACAAACTTAGATGGTATAGCCTACTGTACACCGAGGTTATATGGTATAGCCGATTGCTGCCAGGCTATAAACTTGTGTATAGCATGTTACTGCAATGAATACCGTACAATGGTAATATAGTGATAAGTATTTGTGTATCAGCCAGGTGTGGTAGCTCACTCCTGTAATCTTAGCAGTCTAGGAGGCTGAGATGGAGGATCAGTTGGGGCCAGCAATTAGAGACCAGCCTGAGAAAGAGCAAGACCCCCATCTCCACAAAACTTAGAAAAATTAGCTGGGTGTGGTGATGTGTGCCTCTAGTCCCAGCTACTTGGGAGGCTGAGGCAGGAGGATCACTTGGGCCCAGGGATTCAAGGTTGTAGGGAACTATGATTGCACCACTGCCCTCTAGCATGGGTGACAGAGTGAAAAAAATCTGTCTCAAAAAAACAAAAATAAAAACTCCACAATAACAAGTATGCAGTATGCTCTCATAAACCAGGGATTATTTGTTGCATGCCTAATTGAATTATTTTGACATGTTTCTAAAAACCTTTTTTTTTTTTAACATTTCAAACATACATAAATTTCAAACATATATAAATGCACAGAGAACAATATAATGACACATGTATCCATCATTCTTTTTCAGCAATGATCATGATTTTGCCTCTTTCAATCAACAATTACTAAGTGCCTTCTGTATGCCAGGCACTGGAGTTACACAGGTGGGAAAGACCATTCTTACATTCAAAGAGTTATGTAACATAATATGGCTTGACAGCCATATAAACAAATGTTTGCACCAAAGAGGCATGTGCCAGGTCACAGTGGAATGTGTGTTCAATTCACTAAAAAAAATTCCCTTCACTTCTGGTCCTTAGAAACCTGGCTTTGCCCCCCAAAAAACTGCCTCTTCTGTAGCTCTCTCAAATGCTACTTTTTACTTCCAATTCCATATACGTGTATGATAAAGCCTTCTGGCTCTTCATTGCTACCACAAGACCATTACCTGTTTTTTGCTCCTCTTTACTCCTAGCCCATTATCTCCTTCCCCTCCTCTTTTAAAAATAATATTCTTTGGCTCAGTGGTTACGATGCCAGCCACTTAAGCCCAAGAGTTGGAGGTTGCTGTGAGCTGTGACACCATGGCACTCTACCAAGGGTGACATAGTGAGACTCTGTCTCAAAAAAATAAAAAGAAGAGAGAGAAAAGAAAAATAAAAAAATAATATTCTTAGGCCAGACGTGGTGGCTCACGCCTGAAATCCCAGCACTCTGGGAGGCCAAAGTGTATGGATTGCCTGAGCTCAGGAGTTTGAGACCAGCTTGAGCAAGAGCATGATCCCGTCTCTAAAAAATAGCTGGGTATTATGGAGGGTGCCTGTAGTCCCAGCTACTTGGGAGGCTAAGGCAGGAGGATTAGCCTGAGTTGATTAGAGCCCACAAGTTTGAGGTTCTGTGAACTATGATGCCACGGCACTCTACCAAAGGCTACAAAATGAGACTTCATCTCAAAAAACAAATTAAAAAAATATATATATATACACACAATTCTTCTTCTAGCAGAAGTACACATGCTTTTCCAAAAAGGAAAAGCTGAAAAGTACACATATGTACATTCACACTCCTTGTACCAGCTAGTAGCTATTTACAGTTGATGTGAATCCATCTAGTTTTTTCTGTCTGCATGAATGTATACAGAAATCTAGACTTTTTTTGCTTTTTTTTTTTTTTCTGAGACAAGGTCTCACTGTCACCCAGACTGGAGTGCAGTGATGTGATCATATTTCATTACAACCTTAAACTCCTGGGCTAAAGCTGTCCTCTCCGATAGTGCCACCGTGCTGCAGAAGCCTTTATCTTAATTAATATTTAGCTATCATGACTGCAAATTTTAGAACTTAGGTTTCTGAAGCTTTTGTGTTCAACTTGCAAATATTGTCATTTTATTCATAAATCTAATATAGTTTGCTTTGAAATTTCAAAAATCATTTTACTTGTAGTCTGATTAATGTTCAATCATCCTATAAAGTTAAATTGTTGAATTTTACTCAACATTTCAAACTACGCTCCTGCATTTCCTCTTCACCACTTCAAACACTTAAAGTCTAATCAAACTTGCTCCAGAATTTAAGTAGTATTTACATGCCTAATAAAGTAAAATTTGTATATTTAATAATCAGATTCCTTCAAATGCTTAAACAGTAGTTTACAAACTTAATTAGTTACATCTTTTTAAATATTTCACTTGAAAACATAAATGTAATATCAGATTCTCCTAAAACATATGAAATATTCAAATCAAATGTACAATACTGATTATAACACGTATACAAAAATACTAACATTGTAAGTTTGCATCAACTTTTTTTATTATCTTAAAACATCCCAGAGTTGCTAATTTACTATTCACTTGCCTAAGAGGAGCTCAGGCCATGATGCACAATTAGGGTTACACGTTATACATTCATCATCAGAAGGTGGAACCTGGGTGTACCTCCCAGGATAGTTCAAAAAGATAGTTCACGTCTTTAAACCATGTTTTTTATTTTTATTTTATTTATTTTATTTTTTTGAGACAGAGTCTCAAGCTGTCACCCTTGGTAGAGTGCCCTGGCATCACAGCTCACAGCAACCTCAAACTCTTGGGCTTAAGTGATTCTCTTGCTTCAGCCTCCCAAGTAGCTGGGACTACAGGTGCCCACCATAATGCCCAGCTATTTTTCTGTTGCAGTTGTCTTTGTTGCTTTAGCTGGCCGGGTCTCTATTCAAACTCGCCAGCTTGGGTGTATGTGGCTGGCGCCCTACACAGTGAGCTACGAGCACCACCAAACCATGCTTTTTTAAATTAAAATCTGGGCTTGGCACCTGTGGCTCAAGAGGCTAAGGCTTCAGCCACATATACCTGAGCTGGCAGGTTCGAATCCAGCCTGGGCCCACCAAACAACAATGACGGCTGCAACCAAAAAAATAGCCAGGTGTTGTGGTGGATGCCTGTAGTCCCAGCTACTTAGGAGGCAGAGGCAGGAGACTTGCTTGAGCTCAGGAGTTGGAGGTTGTTATGAGTGACCCACAGCAGGCTCCGTTTAAAAAAAAAAAAATTAAAATCTGGGCCAGGCAGGGTGGCTCATGCTTGTAATCCTAGCACTCTATAAGGATGAGGCAGGTGGATTTCCTGAGCTCAGGAGTTTGAGACCAGCCAGGACAAGATCAAAACCCTTTCTCCACTATAAAATAGATAAAAGCTAGCCAGGCACTGTGGCAGACACCTGTAGTCCCAGCTACTCCAGAGGCTGAGGCAAGAGGATAACTTGAGCCCAGGAGTTTGAGGTTGCTATGAGATATGATGCCCTGGCACTCTAACAGGGCACAGAGTGAGACTCTGTCTCAAAACAAAAAAAAAATTGAAATCTGCTACAACATGTACTCCTCTTTGCCCCATCACTCTTTTTAAACAACAACAACAACAACAAAAAACTCTAACACAACTTTTCATTCCTTGAATTGAGTTGAAGGAACGTTGCACCCCATCTAATTACTCTCATTCATTCGTACTTCTCCACCCCAAGTCTTACCATGGTGATGAATTAAACTGTCCAACAAAGAACATAGACACCCTTGCTGGCAACAACTTTGACCACAATTTACCAATCCACTGCCCTGGGTACGGTTTGAAAATCCTCTGCCTCTACAATCTCAAATTTCAATATACCAATCTAATAACAACTCCCAATCCCTCCCTAGTCTGTACCTTAATTCAAGTCTAATTAGATTTGTGTGATTAAAAATCTGCTTGGATTAGTCTGGCAGGTGAGCTTCAGGAGACTTTTAAAGGAAAGAGAGGGAAGATTGTGATTTGATAGCATGAAATATAAAGGATCCATTTTTAGTTAGGATGAATGCTATGTGATGGCCCTGCAGAGAGAGATCAGTAGATGAGTCAGGTTGCAATGGAAAACTCCTGTTGTGGTATAGCGAGAGATGAAGTTAGTTAAATGAAAGGATGGGGAACAATTTTATATGAGGGCTTTAATTTGAAATGGGAATTGGGTGATATTCTCAGAGCAACACAAGTTTTCGTGCCATGGAAAAGCAGCAGGAAAACTTAAACCTTGCCAATAACATGAGACCGTCTCCAGGGGTGACTAATGACTTAACTCGCCTACAAACAAAACCATCCCTGAGCACTTCTTGCTGTGAAATTGTAAAGCAAAAGTTTCAGAGGCTTTTCCTGACACGTTTGTGATTTTAGGGGATCGGCTAGCTTTCATAAATTTTGTCCCTCCCCTCCCCAGAAATCATGAACACAATCCTGAAAATATCAGCATTCCAGAAAATAGTAACCAAACATCTTCAGCTAATTAGGATTACTATATATCTGGATGTCAACAACATTTGATTATATCTCCAGATTTATGGTTAACAACAAAAAAAATCACACTAATTAAAGACTTTCTCTGGATGAAATCAGTTTCAGTTATTCAAGGGACCATTAGGTGATGTTGGTTAAGGTTAAAATGGCTCACGACTACCTTCCTCCCTATGGTAGGTAGCCTATAAGATAGTCCCAAGGAACCTCACCTGGTATTCTCGCCCTTGGGTGATTCCCTTCTCTGAGTGTAGGCTGGTCCTAATGACTCCCTTCTAACACAAAGATCGTGGAAAAAGTAACAGGATGTCATTTCCACAATTAGGGTTCAAAAAGTCTGTGGCGGCCGGGCGTGGTGGCTCACACCTGTTGTCCCAGGGCTATGGGAGGCCGAGGCGGGTGGATCACCTCTGCTCAGGGGTTCAAGACCAGCTAAAGATCCCCCTGAGCCAGTTGAGCCAGTGTGAGACCCCATCTCTACAACAACAGGACAACGAGACAGCCGGACCTTGTGATCCCAACTACACGGGGGGCAAGAAAACACTACAGGAGGAAGAAGTAATAAAAAAAAAAATTAAAAAAAACCTTCAAAGTAATAAGTTGAAATAAAAAAAAATAAAAAAAAAAGCCTGTGGCTTCTCTTATTCGACTTTTCTCCTTCTGAGGGAAGTCAGCTACCATGTTATATCAGCTTCTCCCTGGAGAGGTCTATGAGGCAAGGAAGCAATGTCTCTGGCCAACAGCCAGGGAGGACATTAGGCCACACATGCCGGCTTAGAGGAAGAATAAAGCCTTGGCTTTGAATACAGTCTAGAAGCGACCCTGAGCCAGAAGAACCCAGCTTTCCTAACCCATAGACACTGTGAGATAATAAATGCTCATTGTTTTAAGCTGCTAAGCTTTGGAGTAAACCATTAAGCAACAATAGATACATACCCCCACCTCCTCTTTAGCCTATATTCAAAAAAAAAATTTTTTTTTTTGAGACAGAGTCTCATTTTTTCGTCCTTGGTGGAATGTTGTGGCATCATAAGTCACAGCAATCTCAGTCTCTTGGGCTCAAGCAATCCTCTTGCAGCAGCCTCCCAAGTAGCTGGGACTACAGGCACCACCATAATGTCTGGCTGTTTTTAGAGTCAGGGTCATGCTCTTGCTCTGGCTGGTCTCAAACTCCTGAGCTCAAGCAATCCACCATGAGCCACTGTGCTCAGCCTTGAAATCTTCAAATGACTTAAGAAATGTATAGAATTTTGGTCAATACAGGAAATTATTAAATTCAGTGAAAGGAGAAAAAGATGAAATGTATTGAAAAGAAAGAAGAGCAATGAAGAATTTACTGGTAATCATAGATAAATATTACATTTTTATTCTATCATTAATACATATTATTCTTTGTGTTGACCCTTTCTAGTAGGATGGGGCATTGCATGTCTGTTAATTACCAAATTTTTTACTAGGCACATTTTTAAAAAGTAGAAAGAAGGCTCAGTGTCTGTAGCTCAGTGGCTAGGACACCAGCCACATAAACTGGAGCTGGAGTGTTTGAACCCGGCCCAGGCCTGCCAAACAACAATGACAAGTACAACCAAAAATAGCCAGGCGTTGTGGCAGGTGCCTGTAGTCCCAGCTACTTGGGAGACTGAGGCAAGAGAATCGCTTAAGCCCACGAGGTTGAGGTTGCTGTGAGCTGTGATAGAACATCACTCTAGTGAGGGTGACATAGTGAGACTCTGTCTCAAAAAAAAAAAAAAAGAAGTAGAAAGAAACAGATAAAATTAATAGTATATTTTGCCAGGTATGGTGGTGTGCACCTGCCTATATATTCCAGCTATAGGGAGGCTAAGGAGGGAGGATCACTTGAGGTTAGGAGTTCAAGGGTGAAGGGCACAATAATGGTGCCAAAGTAGTCCAGCCTGGAAGACAGAGGAAGACCATGTCTCTAAAAAAAGGGGGAAAAATTATTACATTGATTTTGCATATTTTTAAAACCACACAATTTGCTTCTGCTCACATATATTCAACCTTCCATGGTTCCAGTGAAATAGGTAAGTTTACATTTTGTATTGGGATACAGTGTTTACTTTTAAACTTACACAAGACTAATAGTAAACATGCTATTACTGAACATTTAACAGAGAGGTATAAAAATATTCATCTCATCAGTTAGAATATTTTCTACACACACTTGATCTGAGCCAAAAGGCCGAGAAGTGACAGAGTATTTTCTGAAGCTAATGCTACTTTTTGGTAACAGGAAAAGACGACAGAATCTTAACAAGCACAGGCTGAGTCTCCAAAAAAGGCAGAAAGTTAAGGCTTAGAAAATATGGTGGGACTTTTCTCTCTCTCTCTTCTATAAATTGCTAACCAACCATCTGGAGCCAAGTTGGCCATAGTAGTTAAGGATATACGTATTGTAGTATAATAACTTGTTCCAAACTTTTTTCCCCTTAATGATAGAGGCTCCCACCCACCTCCTAGTCATCGACCTGATAATTATGGAGTTATCCTTTTGACTTTTTAACTAGACAGATACATTTTCTTAGTTTTCAGCTAGTAATTTATGTACATTCTGAGGAAAATGTTTGTTGGCTTGTTGGTTGGGGTTCACGTTAAATAAATAAGTAGAGAAAAATTATTTTTCACAGAGTTCCTTTTAAAAAGAGCTTTGTCCAGAAATCAATAACTCAGAAAGTGATTCAGGCAAGCTGGGCTCTAGAAGTAAAGAAATTTTAGGAAAAATTGACTGGTTAATTTTGCATATATTTTCTCTTTTTATGTGTTGCAGGAGCATATATATTTTCTAAAAAACTACATCAAAATAAGTCTAAAATAGCTCTTTTAATGAGTAAAATGTAATAATTCTAAATGATAAGACATTATTTTTTCCCTAGTACTATATAAAATAAGTGGATCTTACAATTAATGACACCTTATATTTGATAGAATACAGCAATCCAATCCATGTAGTAATTTTTTGTGCGTATGTGAGAGTCTTATTCTGTTGCTCAGGCTGGAATGTAGTGGGATTGGGTCACTGTAGCTCACTGCAACCTCAGGGTCCTGGCCTCAAGCAATCCTCCTGCCTCAGCCTCCTGAGTATCTGGGGCCACATGTACAAGCCACCATGCCTGGCTAATTTTTCTATTTTTTTTGTAGAGATATCAAAACATACCCAAATTTCCTTCTTTTTTTTTTTGTTTTTTTTTTTTGTTTTTTTTTGAGACGGAGCCTCAAGCTATCCCCCTGGGTAGAGTGCCATGGCATCGCAGCTCATAGCAACCTCCAACTCCTGGGCTCAAGCCAGTCTCCTGCCTCCACCTCCCAAGTAGCTGGGACCACAGGCGCCCGCCACAACGCCCTGCCATTTTTTGGTTGCAGCCATCATTGTTGTTTGGCGGGCCCAGGCTGGGGATTCGAACCTGCCACCTTAGGTGTACGTGGCTGGCGCCTTAGCCAATTGAGCCACAGGCGCCAAGCCCAAATTTCCTTCTAATACTATACCATACTTTTAGTAGGCTTGCCTTAATTTTAATTAGGCATCATATTCATTCATTTAACAAAAATGGAAACCTCTGTGTGCACCAAAGTGCTGAACTAAGTAGAAATAGTACTTGTTCTCATAGAGCTCATATCCTCAATTACAAATTGTGATATCTGCTCAAAGGGGAAAGTGTAGGGTGTTTGGAAAGACTATACACCTGGAGACCTAATTTATTTGTATTTTATTTTTTAATTTAATTTCAGATTAATGTGATAGTATAAGCAATTAGGTTACATTGTTTGTATTTGTTAGGTAAAGTTCAAGTTGTAGCTGAGCCCTTCACCCAGGAGGTGTGCCATATGCCCCCACATTGGGTCCCAATCCTCTTCCCTCTTCCCCCTCCCTCTTCTTTCCTCCCTCTCCCCACCACTTGAGTTTGTGTTTTTCTTTCTTGTGGACATATAGTTGTTCATCTGCTGATTTCATATTAGTATTGAATGCATTGGATACTTGCTTCTCATTCTTGCTGTACTTTAACTAAGGAGAATGCTCTTCAGCTCCATCCAAGTTAATACAAAAGACATCAAGTCTTCATTTTTTTTTTTTTTTAGAGACATAGTCTCACTTTGTTGCCCTCGGTAGAGTTCTGTGGCATCACAGTTCACAGCAACCTCCCACTCTTGGGCTTAGGCGATTTTCTTGCCTCAGCCTCCCAAGACCTGGGACTACAGGTGCCTGCTACAATGCCTGGCTATTTTTTTGTTGTTCTTGCAGTTTGGCCGGGGCCAGGTTCAAACTCACCACCCTCAGTATATGGGGCTGGTACCCTACTCACTGAGCCACAGGCACCGTCCAGTCGCCATCGTTTTTTTTTTTTTAATGGCTGAACACTATTCTATAGTATACATATTTATTAATCCATTCATGAGTTGATAGGCACTTGGGTTGATTCCTTGCCTTAGCAATTGTAAGTTGAGCTGTGAAACACATTCTACTGCAAATGTCCTTCTGATATAATGATTTTTTTCCTTCTAGGTGTTGTAACCCAGCCCTCTTTCCCCTGCCCACTCCTGTTCCCCAGCCCTCACCTGTTCCCCCCACCCTCTCCAGCTCATTTCCCTCCTCCTCCCTTCTCCCCCGAGAGTCAACTCCAGGAACAAGGCAAGTCCCTCCTCCCCCCAGGATCGCCGAGAACATGTTCCCAGGCCCCCTTCTTCCTCCTAGAGTTGCCAAGAACAAGCTTCAGGTACAAGGAAAAAAGTCCCAAGTTTCACAAAACCCCCAAGTTCTCAGTAGATGAACAATGGTGGAAAACTCACTGAGACTTGACTAATTACTGTTGTATAACCATAACCATTGTGATATAAAATGTATCCATTGTCAACTGAAACTGTATTAATTATCGTTCCATTGCTGTATCTATGACTACCTGAGTTGTAACCCACCTTAACCAGCCACCTTTCGCTTCTGTAATATGCTTACACAAAGCCTATAAAAGGCAACTCACCCTCACACTTGGGCTGCTGACTGTCTCTTGGAGCAGCAGCCCCTGCAGCAGGTAAAATAAATTACCAATAATTAACCTAAGTGGAGGTCCGAGTCTATTTTTCCAGATCCCCTAAGTTATTTCAATCTAAATAGGAGTTACCAGAAACATGCTCCTTCTTTCCTCTTCTCTAGGTCCTCAGAGCTGTCCTCATTTTCTCATTTCTGAAATTTGATTGTTCAACCTTTACTTTGAATGAATGTCCTATAAGATTTTTATGATAATTTTTGATTTTTTTAAGATAGCCAATTGGTTTTTGAGAACCTATTTGGGATTGAAATGAAGATATTCATGTACACATATTGGAATCTACTTGGAGATTTTTTCAAATTACATTCTGTTCTTGATGTGAATGGGACACAATTATAAGAGGGACTTTACCTAACAAACACAATCAATATAACCTATTTCTTTGTACCCTCAAGGAATCCCCAGCAATAAAAAATTAATTAAAAAAAAAAGAAACTATACACGATGGGTTAAAAAAAAGAAAAGAAAATATCATTCTTATCCCCTTGCCTTCTGCTTTGGTTGATTTGGACACTAATGATATACATACCACAGCCCTCATGGGTACTTTGATTTCAGGTGCCTAGGAATGACTTAACCATCATGGTTCTGCCTACTTCTGTCAAAACATTGCTTAAAGCTCCCCCACAACCGTTAATGCTATTTGAAGTTTGTGCTATGAGAGATGTTGGCAGAGAGAAGAGAGGAAGAGAAACCACTGCTTTAGATTGGGTTAGCCTTGCCGAATCTGTTAGAGACTTTACAGAAACCATGTTGTCGGGTGATCAATCTGAAGAAAAGTATAGTTAACTCTTCTTAATTTGTTTCAGGGTGTAATCAATACCTTTAAGTTAGACATTGGATAATAAAAGTTATTTTCCCAAACTATCATTTCAAAGTTATTATCATAAGACAGATCACTCTAAAACCTAATGCTTTAAGCCAGTCAAAATTGAATGATAAAATTATAGGGCTTTGTTTTGAACTAAATTCAATAGGCTTGAATTGGTTCAGATATTATAAAAAATTTTATACATAGTATGCTAGCACTAATCCCAAAAGCTAAAAAGGGATTAAAGCTTAACACAATTGCCAATGTGAAAACACCCTAGGAAAACAAACATTTATTCTTATAAATACAAATTAGGAATAATTATAAATATTAGTTATACTGACATTTAGACTTAGTGAACAAAAGACAGGTTGAGGCTGAATTTAAATTCACAATTCCAGCCTAAAGGCCTTCACAATATACCTTTAATTTACTCACATGTGAACAACGGTCAGTATCATGATTTCATTATAAATTTAAGTGACGAGTATCGTTAAATGTAAATTCAGGCAAAGTCATGCTTAAAAATTATCTCTATTGCGACGCACTACAGAAAAGAGATGATTTGAAGTCTACATACTAAGTGTTTGACAGAATTGCATGTATAATTCAAAACACGCCACAAATATGAGCTGTTAAATGTAAAACATCTCAAAGAAAAGCCACCCTTGAGTCTACTCAGACAATGCGTTTTCCTCTTCTCTGTGTTATAAGCTATTGAGGAATACAGGAGAATAGAAATTTAAGAACCTGGAAGAAATGAAATGGCATATTTTATAGCTACAGAATATTACAGAAATTTAACTAGTTATTTTAATCAGTTTTCTTTTCAGCTATATTACAAAGCTTGAACGAGTTTATTTGGGAAGAGCCATTAAATGCATACTCGCAAGCATGTTTTTCCTATTTGTAATGTCCGTGTGAAAATATATTTTTCAATAAGTAAAGACATTCCCTGAAATAAATAATTTAAAACATCCTTTGTCTTATAACTACAGTCAGAACATCTAATACAATTGTACCTTGGAAATACCATCTTAAAGTACTGTCTTCGAGGGAGAGACAACATCGAAAGAAACTATAGATTACAAATAAAATACAAATGCTTAATTCTCGTAATTATTCTGTAAATTTTTCTTAATAAATTAGACTTATGCTCATTAGCACATGCGGACTATCCAACATTCTAAATGAAAGATCTTCATTTTTCTATTTTACAAATGGCATACAGCTAAGCTTTTGAGACTCTCCTATTGTGCCTAACTAGATTTTATCATCAATCACTCCCATCTTCACGTGCTGTTTCTGCCATCAATCCCATTTGATATCATATTGGGAATCAGAGACCTAGTCAAATTTTTTAATTATGAGTGCTCTGGAGGTAACAAGGATAACTGTGTCAGGTTGTCACATTGAGACACATTGCTTCTAGCAATTCTAGATTCTTCTATAAAAATGTTAAATCATTATCAATAGGTCAGTAACTTATACTACTCACCTGACTAGAAACACTATTTTTCAGAGTTCATTATTGACATTTTTCTGGCTGTTTTTATTTTTCTCGTTGTAAAAAATAGCAAGAAAATACCATGCAATGCTGCCAACGTAATCTAAGGAACAAAAATCTAGCAGCATCATTCAATCAGGATGACTTGATATCTCACAAACTCAGCTTCATAACTAAGGCTCAATTTTTACCTCTGGCCATCGGTTGCCTGACACCTACCCCTTAACACTTCATCAAAGACAGGTCTAGATGAACTGGCAGACTTCACAGTCTTACAAATAAATTATTGCCGTAATCATTAAGGGAAGTAAAACAGTAATCAGTTACTACAAACTGAAAGCTTCAAATCTACAATAAATGAAATGGTGCATATTTATAATACCTTGAAACTAAAAACAACAGAGAAACACGTGTCACAAACTTTTTCAAGGAATAGATATACACACAAGTGTACACACACAAAAGCTGACATACACAGAGGCATATTCATATGAACACATACAAGCTGATGTTAAATAAAACATATGTTTAGCAAACTCTCTGCAAACTTACATTTACAGATAGTTTGTTATTCCAGACAATATTACCTACAAAGCTTCAGAAACCATTATTTTTATTTAAATTCCACTAGTAGGCAAAACCTAAATGTCAAAAGTTAGCACAGCTTTAATGAGTGAATAAATATTAGAAACCATGTCTCTTGAAATCTTAGGTAGGTCATTATTAGGGGCTTACCACTTTCAGAACCTGACATTTACTCCCTTTTTCAGATTAGCTTTATTTCTTATTAAATATCCTCCTGCTCTGAGGCTAATCTATTTAATAATGAAGGAAAAAAGTGCTTTCTTTTCCTTTGAGGATGACTCAAACACGAGAATTATCTTTGTAATTTGCCCTCTCTGGCAATTAGACTATGTTATGTCAAGGTATTATTAAACTCTGATTGCGATGAGCAGGATAAAAGTATAATCTAATTATGTGAGTAATGTAAATATACTGTTACTATATACTAAAAAAAATACAGTATTTAATAATAATAATTCAAAGGAGAGAAATGCCTTAACAAAACTTGATAATAAATGCCCAAAATTCATAGGTTGAAGAATAATCCTAGAAATAATTTGAGCTACTATTGTTTTTGCAAATTTATCATAACAAGATTATAGGCTGATGTTTTACTGATATTCAGTCTATAAGACCTAGACATAATGAAATTATTGGGTCTACTCACTATTTTTAGTATTTTTTTAAACTGACAAATACTAATTGTATATATTTATGGGGTATATAGTGATGTCTGGATACATACCATGTGTAGTGATCAGATCAGGGTAATCAGCATATCTGCCATGTAAAAACTTTTTCATTTATGTGTTGGGAACTTTCAATATTCTCTCTTCCAGCTACACTGTTTGAAACTATATATTACTGTGAATCAGTGTCACTCTACAGGACTACAAGGCACCAGAACTGGTTCCTCCTTCTAGCTGTAATTTTATGCCTTTTAAAACATATCATTCTATCCCTTCCTTCTCCCTTCCATTTCTAGCCTCTAGTAACCTCTGTTCTGCCTTATACGTCTATGAGATCAATGATTTTTAGTTTTTACAAATGTGGCTATAAATGACAGAATTCCACTTTTGAAACGACCTATCTGTATTCCATTGTGTATATATACCATGTTTTCTTTATTTATTCATCTGTTGAGGGACACTTAGGTCAATTTCCCACCTTAGCCATTGAGAGTTGTGCTACAGTAAGCACGGAGCGCAGGTCTGCGTCTGCGATTCTGATTTCCTTTCCTTTGTATCAAGGCTTAGTGATGAGAGTGCTGGATCGCGTGGTATGATCCATTGACATTTTAATTCGAGGGAGTGAGTTATCCAGCTGGTTAATAAAATTAAGTTATCTGGTAGAAGTACAGTCTATTTACTTACTGCTAGACATAATTGCAGTCATAATATTATTATTTTTAAATATTCACAGGAGCTCATCTCTGCGGTCCTTAATGTCAGCTTGCCCTCTAATTAATTAAAGATTAGGGCAATGGTTTGCATCTTCATGGTGGTAAACATTCATGATAGAGTTAATGCGGGGGAAAGCGTCTGTTAGGAGAGATGGTTCACGAGAGGATACATCACAGAAAGCTACAGTTTTCCATGCAAGGGCGGAAGAGAATGCAAATAAATAAATAATCCAAATTTTCCTACAAAAGGAATTTTCTGTGAAGAAAAAGTCTTGGTTTTATTCTGTTATGCGTGGTTTGTTCAATTTTGTTGATAGTTTCATATATCTCTTGAAGACAGAGGTAGGTGAGTCCACTGCAGGACTTGGTGAGAAGCAGGGGGTAGTTCCAGTTTAGCAATAGAAGGAGGGTGGAGGCAGCGTGAGAGAGAAATGTAGAGGACGTCTGTAGGAAGAAAAACATGGTGTGTAGAGAAGAAAAGTATTTTAAAAGTAAAGTTTTTCCTTTAAAAAAAAATAAGTTTATGCTTTGTAGCGTATGCTATAAACCCTCCTCTCAATCTTTTTTCTCAAACTTCATTAAACTATTAATTTCTAGTCCATGTGTTGTGTCGGACTTGTTCTGACATACCAAGAAGGATGTCTTAAGGTTGCTTGCCCTGGAAAGAGGGTATAAGATGGGTATTTGTATGCAATTATTTCAGAATAAGGACCTATGAGTTGCCCACGTCATGGAATTATTATAGACCTTTATATAACATCCTCTGTTTCACCCTAATACTACCACTAACACACCCCAATACTACCACCGACACACCTTAACACTACCACTAACATACACCAACACTACCACTAACATACACCAACACTACCACCAACACACCCCAACACTACCACCAACAGGCCCCAGCACTACCACCAACATGCCCCAACACTACCACTGACACACCAATTATTGGATAGTGGCTGCTTGGCAGGTGTTATTTGTCACAGCTATAGAAGCTCCCTACAGATGAAACAGTTCGTAGGTTGGGAGAGAGTTGAAAGCGTAGGGAAGGAAAGAGATGCCTTGCTGATATCTGTTAGAAAAGATGAAGCAGAGCCCTCAAGGAAAGGCAGGAGTAAGAGTCAATATTGCTTAGAACAGCGGTTCTCAACCTGTGGGTCGTGACCTACAGGAATTGTGTTAAAGGGTTGTGGCATTAGGAAGGTTGAGAACCACTGGCTTAGAAGCTGCTTTCCATCCTTAGATTAGAGTAGAATTTTAAGGCTATGGGGAGGTGTCCTCATATTAAAGCAGACAATCCCAAGAGGTGGTAGAATCAAATGAAAAGTAATATAGACTCATATAAGCTTTGAATGCCTTCCATTTAAGCATCCGTCCAATTTAAGTACATACATTCCTCTTTTGCGGTTTCAAAATTCTTTTTGTTTCATTTAGTATTATTCATTTCAACACTGACTTTCATCCAGAGTATCTACTTTGAAAGAACTTCGGAAACTCTCTTTTGCACGTCTTTGAAGAATAATTGAAAAGAAAAAAAAATAAGAAAATTAAAACATTTCTTTTGCCAAAAAAAAAAAAAGTATTAGTAATTTACAGCAAAGTTGGAAACGAGGGCCTCTTAACGAGTTTTCCAAAGTATGTCAGCTAGTAGCATGGGGTTTTAGATCTTTTCTTATTGCAATCAATCCTGCTGGAAATAAGAAGCCAGTTCAGGAGATCAGGAGAGTTGAGCTAGCAAAATAAGAAAATCCTTGACAGGAGTTGTTAATTTATATACGTGCAGACAGAATCAGAAGATACTACCCAAGGCATTGTGAAACACAGAAGGAGTCATTAGGAACTTCAAAATCACCACTCCCAAGGAAGAAACTCCTTTTACCAGATTCTGTATCAATTTTCTGATGCTTTGTAACACACATGTAAATCTTGCTAACACAAATGCCATGTATTTGCACTGATTGAAACGGGAAAGCTCAACATAGACATCTAAGCTGAGTGTGATTTATTGAGGAAATTCAATCTCACTATGATTTATTGATGAATTCCCTTGCTTTCAACAGCACAAATTTCTAGTGTTGAGAGACAAGTCTTCTGCACATTCTCTCTAAATATCATGTTTGCTAACTATCCTGAAGATATGGGGGTTTCATTAAATATCATTCACAGAACTTGTTAATAGTTTCGTGGAGGCTTAGTAGCTATTATTTCTCTAAATAAGTATTTGCTGTTGTTGTTTTTGAGACAGAGTCTCACTCGGTCGCCCTGGGGTAGAGGGCTGTGGCATCATAGCTCACAGCAATGATCAAACTCCTGGGCTGGGGCAATCCTCTGCCTCAGCCTCCCAATTAACTGGAAATACAGGCCTGTACCACTACACCCAGCTAGATTTTCTATTCTTAGTAGAGAGAGAGTCTCTCGCTTGCCCAGGGTGGTCTTGAACTCCCCTGAACCCAAGCAATCCACCCACCTCTGCCTCCCTGAGTGCCAGAATTACAGGCATGAGCCACCTTATCCCGCTGAGTAAGGTTTTGTTAAACATTGCTCTTCTGCTACATAGAAACGCTATGAAATATGGTAAAACCTCAACGTATGTGAACAGTTTATTTTCTCGCATACTTTAAAATATTGCAAAGTCAAGTTTCCTTTCGTTTATACATTTGTTTCTGGTTGCTGTTTTGACTCTAATTTTGAAACAATATATAGCGGTAAATGATTATGAACTAATTCCAAGTTCTCCTTCAAAGTAGGATTTATTCAGGCATATTAATTATGTCAGGTTTCATCAAACATAATTTCCAAAGAAATTTTCTTTAATATTTTTCTACTCTTGACTGGTCAGAGTGATGATCTCTTATTAAATATTGAAATAAATGTAAAAGCCCTTGACGATTGCAAACCATATAAAGGGTTATAATTGTTTCCACTTATAATGAGATTCAAGGACAGGAAGCTTTCAGTCACTCCAAGTTAAGACACTGGAGCGAAAAGGCACAGGAACGGGAAGGACGGCTGCCTGGAGACTCTCCCAGACGGAGGTGTGGTTTCACCTTTCTCTTGCCACCAGCGCAGCAATTGGTTATAAGGCACATAGATGTTGTGGGTATGTGAAGGGCTGTCTCCTTTACTCACACCTTACAGTCTCTAATGCAGGAAAGATGCAGAATTGTCTTATCCATTTAAGGAACAGGAGCATAAAAATAAAGGAGGCCTCATTGCACCTTACTAAGGCCAGGCTCTAGGAAGGACAATGACGTTTGTGAGTCGAAATTCACTACAATGACAGAAGGAGCCTACCTAGGCTGTGGAGAGGAATTCTACATTGAGGATAAAACCATGTGCTTTACAACCTGGTGGTGGCAGACAGGAGGACCAGGGTTCAGTCATAGCATATTTAGTTAACAAGTGTGCACACAGGTGCGTGTGTAAACAGGTTGCCCCTATGCCTAACAGCTACATATGCACATGTGTGTGCACAGTGCATGTGTTTATGTTCTATTGTTAGCAGCACCCTGACTTTCTCCCGCTCTGTGATACTCTGGTGGGTCCATAAATCAAGAGGCCTGCCTTCACCTAGCCAAGAGATGCACACAGCAGAGAATAAACAGAATGGGAGTGGATCCTAATCTCATTCCTAGCGACTGGAAGAGTGAATTCAGTGACAAAATACGGAGAACACTGAGCAGATCGCATTCATCCCGTTGGTGGTGCGCTGTCAGCACTGCCCACTTGTGTTTGCCACTTAGATCCCCGAGGCTCTACTGCAGCACTTTCCCGTCCTAAACTCATTGTCCAGATTTCACATCAGTTCTGTGGGCCAATATCCTCCAGATAAGTTCCTTTTTAAATTGGCCAGTATTGGTTTACATTAGTGCTAAGAATCGTGATTAATGGCACCACGCCAAGTATATGAGAAATATTCCCACTTGTTCTCATACACAGCAGTGGTCAATTCTAAATCATGTAGCCCTTTACTGTTTTCTTGCTTGGTTTCAATAATGAAATTGCAACATATCCCCAGAGTAGTGCTAATAATAATTCTCATCACCACAAATTAGTTCTAGGAAAGAAATATGTGATCACCTTTGAGCACAGCCAGTAGGAAAGTCTTACCAAAGAGGTCACACTTATGAAAAATATGCGTTATCAGGTTGATAGCTTATATACAAGGGAAAATTATTAACCTGAGTTTTAATGTAAACATCGAAATCTTTGCGACATGGTCAGATATTAACATCAGCTGGCAGTAAGTAAAATATCTTCTGTAAAATCTCCTCTTCAAAGGAGATACGAAACCAGAAATACTATTCATAAACATGTACACACTATACTCTTCACCAATAAAACTATGTGAGATCTCTTTGTCTAATTATCTCATTCTGACAAAGGTTAGGTGTTCTCATACCATTAAGCCATTCTTGGAAATATTTTCGGAAAGGAAATCTTTGGAAAACATTTTCAAGTTTCTAGCCAAGGATCAAGGCACCAAGATTTGAGGTGTGAATAAAAATGTGGCCTATTTTATACCCCTTAGGGGATGATGCAATTGCAAAATAAAGACAATCTGGAATACAAATGATCTTTTCACAAATGTGAACATACCATTTTGGAGTGATTTGGTAGGTGATAAATCACAGTAGCACTGAAAGATAGAGATGCTTGATTGCACCAAAAGCAAAAGCTAGAGCAGAGGGACCTAAATGCTCCAGAAAAGGGGGAAGTTCTGTAGGAAAACAGCATTGCCATAACGTTTCAAGTATAGCATTGTGGAAGAAAATGACTTGCAGGGTCTATGGATAATGATGGCTGCAAGAAGGAAAAGTCAGTCGCTTCAAGTTCTACTTCATCACTTCTACCTAGAACTCTTTCTAAATACAGGGCATCCATAATGTAACCCATAATATATTTGGGATCTAGACCAGACAAGGAATGTGAAACATATTTTACGTGACATGTACATCTCCTGCAAAAATTAACACACCTATGTAGATGGTTAACTATAAAAGGAAACTGATCAGATCCTTTTACACTTTTCAATTGAATGCCCCCTATTTTATACTTCAGGGGCTGTGAGATAATGATATATTTATTATCAAAGTACATTTACTTTTAATGTGAGTTTATTTTCTCCTGAACTGTGATTGTTAAATTGATGCTGTGTTTTACCAAACTAATGAAAAGTTAATTATTGAAATTAAATAATTCTTACAGAGCAAATGTACAAGCCATTTTTCCCAATTAATGCACTATAAACTATTGAGACCACAGGAAAGTAATTTTGAACAAAAGTTATCACTTTTTTTCAAAAAAACTTTATTTTTCTATGTTTCATCTCTCAGATATAAATATAATTTTCTAAATCGTCATACTTCCCCCTGGATTTAAATAGGGTAGCTCACTAAACACCTGTACAATCTCCTTCATCTAAACACATCTTTCTTCTGGAAGGGAAATGGCACAGCACTTTGAAAGAACATTGCCCGTATGAAAAAAGCATTTTCAAATAAAAGGTTCCTTTATTTCAATTTCCTCCACAGCTAGTGCTGTGTATTTGCATTTAGAAAGATGAAACCTTACAAACACATTCTAGGCTACTTGGAGTAATTTATATTTGTCTTAGTGCAGGGAAAACACATTATCAAATAATTCAAATAGATTTGTAAGTCTCAGAGACTTTAAAAAAAACAATGCAATCTTTAATCTCCAAGTTATGGGACATATCTAGACCAACATTTCAAAGTTTTGTGTACAGGACAGATTATGTAGTCACCCACTGTGAAGAGAACTATTGATACTCAGTAAGAGTGGTAACACAGCATAAAGGTAAATTCTGAAGACACATATGAATGCATTACCCAGTAGTATGATTCTGTGAACAAGTGTGAACTCTGCAGTAAGAAAACTTAAATACTAATCCCCACTCCATCACTTACCGTCAATGTCTTTCACTTTTTGAAACTCTATGAGCCTCAGTCCTTATATATTTAATATTAGGCTAAACATTCCTATATGAGTGGTGTTAAATACTCAGAAATATAAACTCCCAATGGATCCCATTGTTTTTTATCATCTGACGAAGAGCACTGCTCTATTAATATATGTAAAATAAAGTAAAATGAAAAGCACTACTAAGCCATCAAAGCTACTCTGATTTCCAACTGGTTACAAAGTAGTAACTTTAATAGAGAGAACATTTCATATCTCTCATTCTCTCCCTTCTGCTCAAATATTTCTAATTTCTTGTATACTCAGACAATCAAAAAGGGGAATTAGTTTGAGTCTCACACCCAAGCACAGAACATACTATATTCTGATAAGATCATGCTGAGGACTGGCCCACCTAAGGTTCATCACAGTCACCAGCAGCTCCATCCCTTTAGTGGCAGAGCAGGGGATGCTTGTACATGTCCGCCAGGGCCTGAAAAATTGGCCCACATTGCCCATTGCCACTAGTATTCCCTTTCCCATCCAGTAGCAACACTGCCATGGACTTGAAAACTGTCCACCCCAGTGTCCTTGCTCTCAAACGGACGGGCTCTCAAACCCAATGCTAATGTTCATTATGTTGGAGAAATCATATGTAGACTGCAGTACTGTGCCTGTCCAGAACCAAGGCCAGAACACCTCACCAAACTGACACTATAGGACATATGTGTATATGTCTTTATAGCCTTTCCCTACAAGGATACTCAATAGAATTGGAAGCAGCAGCTGTTATGCCAGTTGTGCAGATACTAACTCAGGTATGTAGGAAACATGCAAATGAAAGGAACATGACACCTTCAAAGGAACACATTAATTCCCCAATACTTGCCCCAAAGAAAAGAAAATGTTTGAAAAAGAATTCAGAGTAATGTACTTAAGGAAACTCAGTGAGGTTCAAGTGAAGAAAGAGAAACAATTTAACAAAATCAAGCAAATAATTCATCATCTGTATGAGAAATTCAACAAAGAGATAATTATCACATAAAGAAACCAAATAGAAATCTTTGGAACTGAAAAGTTCAATGAGTGGAATTAAAATGCATTAGAGAACTTCAACGATAGTCAGAAGAAAGAATATTTGAAGTTGAATATAGATCTTTTAAAATAACCCAGTCAGACAGGGAGAAAGAGAGAGGGGAAATGAAAGAAAAAAGAATAAAAATGAATGAAGAAAGGCTATAAGATGTATGGGATGCCATGAAGTGAAGAAATATTCACATTTAGGAGTTTCAAAAGAAGAAGAGATGGAAAAATTACAGAAAACTTATTTAAGGACATAGCTGACAATTTGGGAGAGATATGGACCCCCAGATACAGTGAGTAAGCTTCAACATCTCCTCATAGGTTCATCTCAAAAAAGTTCTCTTAGATGCGCTTTAGAGCCAAACTAGCAAAAGTCAATGACAAAGAAAGAATTCTAAATGTCTTAACACAATAATTAAGTAAACGAGATGAGGTATATATTAACCAGTGTGATGTAAGCATTCCTAATTCTATATGAAATCAGCACACTGTACCCCCTAAAGGCATTAATGTATACACGATCTATGTGTTTATGATTTAATAAAAATAAATAAATAAAATTAAAAATGTCTTAAATCAACAAACTCAGTTTACATCTTAAAAAAAATAAAAGCAGCTATGACTCAATAAAAAAATAAAAAAAAATAAAAATAAAAACAGTAAGAGGGAAGTGTCGAAACAAACATCAGGGGATTTTCATCAGACTCACTGTAGCCTTCTGAGCAGCAACTCAACAGCCCAGGAGATAATGAGATGCTATATTTTAAGTGCTAAGAAAACAAATAAACAAATAAACCTCCTCCCAACATAACAAAAAAACCAACCTTTGGCTAGGAAACCTATAATGAGCAAAGTTGTCCTTTAAAAATGAGGAAAAAATAAAATCTTTTCCAGATAAGCAAAAACTAAGAGAATTCCCTACCCTGTCAAGAAATGATTAAGAGACTACTACATATGGATGCACACCGATGATATCCACTGTCACAACAACATCCAGAAGAAGAATTAATGATGCAAAGGCATGTCTTCCCAGGAAAACAGTCGTGCTCCTAACAGAAGGTGAAAATTAGTGCAGGACAAAAAGCGATAGAATTTTGTTATAGCTTTTTGATTTGTTTATGTTCCTATGACATATTGGTTGTGTTCTTGAATAAGTACAGATAAATATAGGAGAATTAATTAATTTTATATGAGATATTTTCCCCCTGTCTTTACCCAGCTCTCCAATCCTATCTCATGCTGTAACCCTTAATGGCTTCCCAGCTGTCACATCTGAAAACAGCATGGAGACAGGAAGTATCCCTGCATTTTCAGAATAGCACACAAAGGTCCACTAATCAATACAAACCCACGATCAGGTCAGACAACGACACAGAGACAAAACAAACACACACGTACACACACACATAAAGAGGCGAAGACAGAATGAAGGAATAAAGTCATTTCCATTGCATAAAAATGTCATTCTCTCCTAGTTATTTTCCTGAGAAAATAACTTCTCATTCTATAACTTCAAGTAGTCAAAAAAACATCACTGCTCAATTTACTGCTCAATTTATTCTTTCTGATTCACTGGAGCTTGCCTCAGCCTTTCTGGCCTCATTGTTCTACCTTCAGCCCAGCTGGATACCTCAGAATTAATGTGCTTTGGATTGTCTCATAACCTGCCCCTCCTTTCCTAAGCTTAATTTTCTAGCCCTCTAATTGAGTCATGCCTATACTCTTCTTGAGTCTATTTGAGAAACAATGACAGGGACAGTCCTGAAATACCTGTGCTGTGTGTCCTATGACACCTTTTGGTCTGAAGGGTTCTCAGGGAGCACTGATTTTCTAACTTTCTTCAATGTTCAAGGCAGAATCTCACAATTTCTATGTGTAATCAACTTGAGTACCAACATAAATATAAATGACTGTTTTTCAAGGCCCTGTATACCAGGGTCTTGTAAACTCAGGATGGTACAAGGCACAGGAGAAGCACGTGGTTCCTTGGATGGATTTCAAATTCTGCCCTGGGATCTCAGATTTACCTTCATCTGTCTCTGCATGGACATTTTTTTTTCTTTTTTTGGTTTTAAAGATACCCTCTGATTGACTTTCAATCTTCATTTATTTCTTCAACTACATTTAGATTGGAGACAATGGACATTTTTCTCCTCTGATTAGGGAGCTGGGAATAGCTGAACTGAAAAGAGCACGGAGAAAAAACCCTGAAGGAATCCTATATTCCCTAAAAATCCTTTATTCTGTAAATATACAATCTTCTGTGTCCCCCACCACCCTCATTTCTTTTTTGAATTAAAAAGGGGTAAGGAAAAGATTCTATGTGACTCATCATTATTTTCTATGTAAATCACCACCAGTTAAAAAAATAATAATAATAGTTTGTATTCTTAGCTTCCTCATCTTCCTGGAATTTCTCATTCTATTTCAGACATTTGTGTAGAGGTCGCAACTCAGGAGGAACTTAGTTTTTCCCAAAATTTAGTAGATGTCATGGCATTAACACACTGAGTGGCTCTGATAATCCACACTCACTTCACATTCTCTGATTCCTGGTGCCCACTAGCATGCTACTTTGTCCCTAACTCCTAATTTACTATCTAGTCACCATACAGAGTGTATTAGCTTTCCTTCAGAACAAGATCCTGACTCTATTTCTAGACAGTAATTGGGGACCTTCTTTTTATGAAGAAAGTTTCCAAATAAGCAGAAACTTTTCCACGACAAAAGTTTTGAGACAGACTATGATATGGTCCATTATTGCACTTCCAAGAAAGACAGTTGGCCAGTGTCCTTTCTGATTTCTCCATGGGAGTTTCAACTTGCTGGGCTTATTGGCATTTCTGGGTGGACCTCATTCGTCTCCATCCACATGGATTTTATGTTTGTTGATTTTTGTGTATCTTGAAATTTTTACAATGACCCATTCATACTATCCACTTCACTTTAGGTGTAAACCGCCATTTGAATCCCTGGCTTCTTTACTATATTCTCATATACGTCTCTGAAACAATTTTCTAATTTTCCATTAATAAGAATATTTTAAGGAAGTTGGAGCTCTATTTTTTAATATTAAAGCAAACGGCCAAATGCCCCCTAGTCTTCCCTCCTCCCTGTGTCCTCTCTTTGACACAGAACTTCATTATTCTCTACTTTCATGCTGACCTGTGTCACGTGACTTGCTTTAAAAGATGAAAAGCTTGAAAAACACCCAGGTGCTTGGGCTTGCCTACATTTTGCACCTTTTCATCAACATGAGACAAGTGAAGCACAGCCCCAAGTCCCCCATATTCTCAGGTGAGGCCACTGGGGTCAGGCAATAGATAGCCGACACTCAGATGTGAGTGAACCCAGGCAAGTCAATAGAGATGCCAATCTGGCAGTCCAATGCATGGGCAAAAATTGCCTATCATTTGATGCCACTGAAATCAAGAGATCATTTGTTACTTGGCATTATTATAGTAATAACTGATCAATATACAAGTCATACATTGAGTTCCTAATATCTAATCACTCATCCCACTTTAGTGTACACCTTTCTTAAAATGAGAAATGAGTATAATGTGAAGCCAGAATCTCAAAAAGTTCGTTGGAAACATAAGGAACTAACTACTGAGTACAATTATGTACATAATTACATTATTATGCACAAAAAGAAAACAATGGTATAAGGATGAAACCTACAAAGATGTAAGTATAATTGAAACCCTGACTTGTAATGTTGGTAGGTATTACTTTATACACAATTCCATAAAAATCAATCAAATAAGAAATTTATTCTTGCCAAGCTTTGCTTATGTTTTCTCTTCAAAATATTGATATAATAATAACATAAAATCAAAATGTTGATATATATTATAAAATAATTGATTACAATAAATATGATTTATCTAATCCCCTAAAGAACTGTATCATGCATATTTATTTTTCTCATGCTGAAAAAAATATAATTAGTAAATTATAAATACAAATCTAGCTCTTGCTTTGAGAATTTTCACCCGCCAAGTCTAATGTAGGCTTAGGTGAATTTGCTATAGGTTTATATGAGTATAGTGGGCAAAAAAAATTAATTTTAGAGATGTACTTTCCATATTTTTTGTAGGTGAAAAAGGATTAGACTCATCCAAGCAATGCTTAGAAACAAGATATATACATTTTTTAAAAAAATCACTGTTAGTCTTATTAATGAGGACCCTTTTGTAAGAAACATTGAAATAAAAATTTTATTTTACTTTAGGTATTCACATAACTTCAATAACCTTACAAACATCACAACACTAAACATCTACAATGTTCTCACTAGTTTATATAGAGCTGCTTAAATATGCATTCACATAAATATATTGGATTTATGAAACTCAAAAAATATGTTTTTAATATTAAGAACTATTGACCATACATAACAAAATTGTATCATGTAAAACTTTGATGTAATAAAAACAAGTCATATTTAAATCTATGTTGTAAGAAGATATATTGTTAAAGTTTTTTTTAATTCTTGAGCTCTTAGAGTTATAGACTAAAGTGGGTTTTTATGGACTTTACATACTACTATTCAACAAACACTGAATATATATATTATACATATTATATAAAACATACTTATATTCTTTAATTTTACCTGGTATAGTCACATAAATATTTTGACTGATTTGTAATTATCATCATCAGTTATTATTCTGTGGTTTTCATTGTGGGAAGTGGGTGAGAACATGACTATGATGTTTTCATCAGGGTATCAATGCTAGGAGATGTTTTACCAGAATCATATAATCTGAGGAGTCCATGTTAAATTCTCTAATGTAACTTCAGAATAAATCATATATGGCATGTATAATTACCAAGATCAGGCATTTTATTTTATTACATCACTCCATGCCACCAATTCAACTAAAAGTTCCTGCAAAAGTAACTTCCATACATAAAACTCTTCAAAAAATAAAAAAAAATACAAGCACAAAATACTCTTTACAATGTTTTCAGATAATTCAGGCAAATCATATTTCAAAAATGTCTATAATAATGCTTTCTTTATAGAAATCAAAGATATAGATTATTCACAAGAATCTGCTGTCTTAAAAAAATCTGATATATTCATTTAATAAACAATTGTTGGCATCATATAGGTCAGTGCTGTTGGGAATATAGTAATAAAAAATATAAGTTTTAATTATGGCAGAATTTCAAATGAAGGGTATGCTTTGGGAATATAATGTTATAGATCCTTAAATCTATGCTAATATAATGAAATGACGAACCAGGTTCTTATATTGATAATTTATTCTTCAGTATATGATTGGGTTTTCTTCCCATCAGATTGTTCTGATACTAAAATAATAATTTTTAGTATTTGATAATAATGAGAATTAAATCAAATAATGTATGGCAAGTCCTCATATTGTTACCACAGTTATGCTTTTATAATTTTTATAAATTGCAATTTTCTTTGCTAATTCCTTTCAAGTTTGTGCAAAGATGTTTGTATTATTATGTCTCATTTTTGGAGCTGTTTGTTCTGAATTTTGCTTGTGGAGACAAGAAGATTATCCCCTAAATTGGTGCCCTCCAATTATCTACCTTTGACTATCTTGCCTTCAGATGGAATGTTAGTTTAGATGTAAAATTTAATACTCAGTCTTACTCTACAAGTGAATCACATCATGTAAGAAATTGTTTCCTTAAACTAATTATTCTTTAAGAATGACAAAATCTTAAAGAATGGATGAAAAATACACATTAAAAGTTTACAACTTAGACCAAAGTTTAAAAGATTTCATCAATATTCTACATAAAGATTAAAAGGGAAAAACTCCATTCCACAGGAATCTGAATGACCACACATAACTAAACCCATAACACATTTTTTAATGTAGGCCGTGCAATGATTATATAGATAAGTAGATATAATCTATGCTACATTCCTTTTCTTAAAAAGTACACACTTTCCACCTTTGAATTTGACTTTTTAGAAAATACGTCTAAGGGTTTACATATCATTATATGACAGACAATATTATGTCAAGATATTAAACAATTGGTTTTAACATAAAAGGTCCTAAAAATGTTAACTTACATTCAAATATTGTCTTTTGCAAGCCAAGTTATACTATGTCTGTATTATCTCAAAGTGACATTCCTTCAGGAAGCCAGAGGGTAGTGTAGGACAGAATGAGACAGAATGTGTTCACCTTCACTTCTCTGGACAGTTGAAGAAATTCAGGTAAATTAGAGCCAAGCAGACCCACACTAGTGAATTTGGTCTTATCATCAGGGCATGAACTGTCTTATTTTTTCTTATAGTGGGTGGTTCAATGATCTGAGGTCAACGTTGGTGACAGCCAACATAAGGATTATGAGAACAGATTTAACTAGAAAGCCAATGAAGCGACATATCCCAGATTCCTATTTGAGCAAGCCAGATCCACATATCTAAGTTTCGGTTAATTAGAGTAATGGATTCATTTATTTTTTATTTTGAATTATAATGAATTAAGTACAACAATAGCAGAAAGTATCTAAGGGAGAGCCTGAATAAACAGAAGACTTTAGCAAGGCAGTGACATGATGAGGCTGGTAGCTTTGCAGAGAAACACAGAAGCAGGAGGGGGGAAATAGGGCCACAGGAAGTGGGGAAAGGGAAAGGGGAGAGTTTAGAGTCAGATGAGAAATGATGAGGACCTTAAGGAAAGAACGGGAGGGAATATTAAGGAAAGAATCACTCTAAAGCAATTAAGAAGATAGAATTAACAGAAGGGAAGAGGAAAGAACCAAGACCGACACAGAGCTTTTGAACTTGAAACCATGTAAATGAATACTCAGTTCAATACATGAACTTGACAACCATGTTGGTTGTCATTAGTCAGTGAAATAATATAAGGAAAAGAAGGAGAGGTTAGGAAACAAGGGTGGGAAAGGGATCATGAGACTAGTTTCAAACTTAGAGGATTTGAAACACCCATGGGATATCCATATGGAAGTTCCAAGATGCAGGTGGTTATGCTGGTTTGAGCTCTGGAACAAAACTTAGAGATACTATAATTTTTGTTGCTCTCTGCAGATACAAATTAAATAAAAATTTAACAATAGGTGAAATAAATCAGAAGTAATGTAGACGAATGAAAGAGAACAAAAGAAATCATATCTGAGAACATTAACATGAAGATGAACCTGAAATGCATCTTAACCAATAAGATTTATAAAAAATAAAAGGTGAAAGTTAAGCAGGAAAATGATGAGTTAAGATAGATTCTAAGATTAGGGCATATTCAGCTATTTCAAATCATCAAAATAGGTCAAAGTAAAACTAGTTGTGAAATCTTCCATTGAATTTAACAAAGAGAAAGTAATCTATGACATTGTTATAAGGCATTTCAGAAAAGTAGAAAAGGTGAACCAGATTGCAACAAAACGGTGAATTTGCATTAATAATCCTCTAAATGGGTTTTTCAATTTGAAATTAAATTCAAACATATGAATCTAATTTTTTATAGAATCAAGTTACCTTAGAAACTATTTCCTATATGAGACTCCCATGGAAGACATTCCTATACCCCATCAGAATAATACTAAGTACACAGGATAATGGCAACACTGACTGTCTCTGGAATTCTCGGTGATTTATCCTAACACGTGTAACATAGTGGGATAGCTTTAAAAACATTCATAAGTTAAAAGTGAAATGACAAACAAGATATTTTAGGACATTTTCAAGAGCCTCTTTGACATGACCAAAGGCAAAAACAAAAGCAAACAAAAAATCCTTACGAAATACTCTTTGTGTGAATGCTATACTTCATCCAATAATCTTGTTTCTATTTTGTCCCTTGTTAAATTTCCACCCTGTGCCTTGCTGAGAAGCTGTAGGAGAGAGAATTTCCTGGTGAGTTGTGTAACAGCTTATTCTTTACTCCTGCTATGCCCTCAACATCCATTTTCAATAATAAATTGTATTGCAGCAGAGATGCGTTTGATGGTAAGCCTGACCTGGTGTGTGTGCATGTGTGTATTGGGGGGTGCATTGACCAAAAGATAGAAGCTTTAGGTGACTTGCTACCTACAAGTATAATTTACTGATAAGTAATTAACATATACTTAGTGTTCAAAACCAAGTTTTTCCAAAGAAGCAACTCCAAATTATATCTTAAAAAGAGGAATTAGCTTATTTCCAATATCCTATGAAAAATACAGTTCACAAAATTTTGATTTTTAAATCCCATGCTTAAATAAAACTAATTATAAGCCAATCATTCTACAAAACACATTTTCTTAACTTAATTTTGAAATGCACATTTGGGAGTTTCAGATTTTAGACTGACCAAAAGTACTTATTGGCTGTCCTCCATATACCTAGCTCAGTCTAAGAATTTTTTAAATTATTAAAACACAAAGACAATGAGGTGGTATAACCAAATGTGTAATTTCAATAAGTTTATTAAAGTTGAGAGTGAATGGAAGATCAGTAAATTACTTAGCAGAACAAAGAAAATTACATGGAAAATGGAAAAAGTGAGGGGAGTATTGATAAACTATATTAGAAAATTGACTCTTCAGAACATTATAAGAAGCTTAGCAAATAGGAACACCATGAAAAAACAAGAAAATGAAGCAGTATCAGGAGGAAACATTAAATAAAGGTATTAGCCAAATTACAAGGCTCCTTCCTCAAATTCTGAGAAAGACTTCTCCCACCCCACATTTAGGAAATCAGAGCATTTTCTGAAAAAATTATCACAGAACCCATAGACTTTGCATTATGGAATATAAGATCAAGTCTTTGCTTGGGTACTTCACAATAATGCCCATGTGGGGACAAGCCTTGCTATTACTCAGATTTCCAATGAGTTTTTCAGTGACTTGTCACTAGTGACAAAGACACCTGTCTGTTAATAAAAATCTATTTCCTTTGTCTGTCTGGGTGCACAGCTAATCTACATATATTGATCTCTCTCATAGTTAAAAGTGGCCATGTGACTGAATCCCAGCCAATAAATGTGAAAAGTTACATGCTGTGTCCATTCCAATGTTGAACCATAAAACCTCCTTTGCAAAGTTCTTATTTTCCTGTACCCCCTAGAAAATTGTCTGGAATGACAAACCCTCAGAAACAACTGGGAAATCTTGTGTTGAAGAACCAGGCCCCCAAATCCTGTTAACATAAAAACTTTCTGATGACAGTTATATGAATAAAAAGTAAAGATGTACCTTGATATTAATCTGAAATAAAAACAAAAAAATGTGAGGTTATTATTTGTTTCCATTGCCAATATTCCCTAACTAATAAATACTTTAATGCAGATGGAGCGGCATGAATAACTGTCATCAGTCTCTTTAAGGAAATTAAGACCTACAAACAGAAAGAATAAAAAGCAAATTTATTATCTTTATTAATAGATTTATTATTAAATTAATAAGATTATTATCTTTAATCTGTGGCCAATTAGCTTTCAAACTCCATGCAGCACCTAAACTGTTTATCATAGCCGCTAAAGCTTTCTAATTGTTGAAACTAATGTTTATTTCTTAGTTCCCATCTTCCTGGAACCATCAACCTTATTTGAAACAGTTAATCCTTCCTTTAGCATTCAAGGCCCCAGAGCTCAATCCACAGACCTCTTCTTTTCTTAAAATTTAAATCCAACCCAACCTCTCCTCTGAGCTTCAAACTTTCAGTTATCTAATTTGTGTGCATTACAGTCATTTCAAACATAACATGTTCAAATTCAAATCTTGATTTGCCTTTCTCGTCATAACCCCCATCTCAGGTACAATTCCAAAAGTCTAGGAGTCATCTCAATTTTCTTTCTTTCTTTCATTCCCCACATTCAAGATATAAATATATTACGTGATCCTATCTTTTAAGTATATCCAAGATAAAAAAAAAATACTTCTGACCACCCACACTGCTAACACCTTAGTCTCAGCCACCATTTCTCTTGCCCAGATTATTGCTTTGGCCCCT
Organism: Galagoides demidoff; assembly: GCA_963574575.1. Lineage (NCBI taxonomy): Eukaryota > Metazoa > Chordata > Mammalia > Primates > Galagidae > Galagoides > Galagoides demidoff. Next base: position 32,059 of record CAUYQV010018082.1, read on the forward strand.
ATTCCCTTGCTCCTGCTCATGCCCGTCATCTATTTCCACAGAGCCGGTAGAGCTACACTTTTATGATGTACGTCAGGGACAGTGCTGATTCCACCGAAACCATATGGACCTATTTCTTCATGCATCTCTTGTTAACAACTAAAACAACCCTATATACAACACAGTAAGCATAGGAAGACCAAGAAAATTAAAAAGAAGGGACTTAAAATCTTAGGTCAAACCATGGCAGTGAGCCTTCTGCGTTTCTTCATTGTGTCCCATATGTCCTATAAAAGGTTCCAGCATGGAACAACCAACAGATTCAGACTCAAAAGCTCCAAGAAAAGTCTCCTCTCTTCACCCTCCCCGAAGGATTGGAGAAGTGAGCTAGTCACAACAGACACACTCTCTGGCAGCACTCGCCTATTCTAGCCACGTAAAAAAACTGGACCCTATCTTTATTCCAGTGGTTCCAACAAGTATAAGTAGAAAGTTGATTTTTCATTCCCCACCAATCTTGCCTCTAGGAATATAGGTAGCTGCCATTGGATTCCCCTGATAAGGTAGTTATGATGGTTAGTTTTGGGATAGTTTGACTGGGACATGACGAACCCAGATATTTGGTTAAACATTACTCTGGGTATGTAGATATTTCTGGATAGATTAACATTTGAATTTATGAAATAAAAAAGGCCTGAATAGAATAAATAGATCAAGTAATGAAGAATTTGCTCTCTTTACCTGTCTTGCAGTTGGGACATGGGTCTTTTCTGACCTTTGAACGTGAACTTGGACAGGGCCTATCCCATCAGCTTTCCTGGATATCCAGCTTACCTACTGCAGATCTAGGGATTGTTCATCCTCCATAATTGCTTGAGTCAATTCCATATTAACTATCTCCCTCCCTCCCCCCTACCCTAAACAATGTCCTAGTGTTAGCTAGTTTGAGTGCCGGCAGCGTGGGGACCTCATCTTCTATTTACTACTAGAAACAAAGAGGTGGTACTCTAAGTCGTCCACCTACAGCAAGTTCCTCCACCAGGCAATCTGCATAAGTCTACACACCAATCCAGCACCAAATAGAATTCAGGAGGCAGTCTGGCGCCATGATTGTCAGCATAGGTGTTACTCCCCAACTCCTTGCCGCCATCACCACCCAATGTCAACAGGGTTTAATGGAGCTGAGTCTCCATCTCCACCTATCATTAATGGGACTGAAACCATGCTGCGAGTCTAGGCTAGGTGGCACTCCACGTTAGCCCCACCCTGGTGTCAGGGAGCTCGAGTAAGTAGCTGAGCTTCCACTTCCACCCTGCAGTCACCTCTCTACTTTCCCTCCTCCCTGGTAGCTTTGGGGTACCAGCAGGAAGCTAAGCTTACACCCCTACTCAGAAACAATGAGGCAGTATAAGTGTATGTCTTAAAATGATCCAAAGGAAGGCTGTCATGTGGAAAAAAACAGCCAATGTTTCTGAAGATTGGGAAAATCTAGTGACTGTCATGATTCTTGAAGAGCTATATATATAAAAGAAGATAGTTATTCAGAAAAGCAAGCAAAAAAGGTATGTATTAATGATGGAAAAACAAAAAATTAGAGAATAATTGTATCTGGTATATATTGTGATATATTAAAGTAAGCAGAAATTCTGATATATTACTATTCTTGGAAATGGGGATGGGATAAAAAGGATGATGAGGACATAAAGGAACCAATGTTAAGTGTATAACAGGAAGTGAATAACATTCTGAATCATGCTAAGAGATAACATCTTAAGCATATTATTTAGAAAGATATAAACTAATAAAAGAATAAAAACCTTCAAAAAAGGAGTTGAACAAACTTGTCTATGGGAACCTGACTCAGGAGCAAGAACTAGTTTATTTTTCATTTTACTCACAATTTGATGTAACCCCACCCACTTATTGTGTAGATTAAAATAAACACGAACTCTAAGGAAATACTTTGACATACACACGTGGAAAAGTTAAGGGGAAGCGTAGTCTACATCTAAATGGCAACTGTTTACTAAACATGCGTCATGTTTCATAAACACACAAAAAAGGTCTTTGTGTTAGCACTTTCTCAATGACACAGTATCTTCCATTGAATTTAGAATTTAAAAGTTTATTTGAGACAATAGTAAAGTGAAGCCTTAGTATCTAAATCTCTGCTGAATTTAATTCTATTCTGAGCTCTGATTTATGAATACAAAGTAGGAATTCATAGAATTTATCCTCTCCTGAACCTGGTATATCCTGAGTGAACATTTCTCAATATACCTTACACAGATGCCTGAAGTTTTTGTTGTCATTTCCTATACCATCCAGGCACGCTAATGGAACTATAGGCAATGTTCCAAAACACAGCATTTTATTTCATGCTCATCGTATCAGATGGAAAGTACGATTGTTTAACAGACTGTTAACACCTCGTAAATGAAGGGATTTGTGCAGAGATTTTCAGAAATAAAATTAATCGGGGAGGATAAATCTGTTCTACATCACCTACCTTGTGGAGGTTAAATGGATGACATATTTAAAAGCACATTGTCATAGCCCCTGGCACACATTAAACACTCAATATTCTTTTCTTCCATCATTTATAAAGAAATTCAACAACACATCAAAGAAACTAGAAAATAAGCGTTTAAACCAAACTCTTGCATGCAATGTTAGCCTGCTTTCTTTTAAATAGGGTTATGCATAAGGAATCACCTATTGAGTGACAAGAGAGCTCAGGATTTAAAATTTTAAGAATGTTTTTAAGTTCAAATTAAAAAGAAACCTGTTATTTAACTTGGGATTATGTTGATAATTTCCTGGCAAAATGCCTTCTTTTTTTTTTTTTTTTTTGAGACAGTTTCTCAAGCTGTCACCCTGGGTAGAATGCTGTGGCATCACAGCTCACAGCAACCCCCAACTCCTGGGCTTAAGTGATTCTCTTGCCTCAGCCTCCCAAATACCTGGGACCCCAGGCACCTGCCACAATGCCCAGCTTTTTTTCGGTTTTAGTTTCATTGCTGTTTGGCAGGCCCGGGCTGGATTTGAACCCACCAGCTCCGGTGTATGTGTCTGGCACCCTTAGCTGCTTGAGCTACAGATGCCAAGCCTGCCTTATTTTCTTAATCTGCCCTCTAGCTAATAATAGTTTTAGTTCTTTTCTATTGCATCTTTTCATTTACAAACCATGCACGTTGTTATTGGTGATATTTTCTCCCATCTCTTCTTGGAAAGTAAATAGATGTTGAACTCATTTTTTAGGAGTCCTCCTCCATTCTCAGTTTTATGCTTTTTTTCTAGTTTAATTATCTACTTTTCCTTGTTTAGTCCATCTTTACTCTTCCTATTACAAACATTCACTCAGCTTTCAAAATTCTTGCTGCCTGTCTTACATAAACAGTTTTTGCATTAAGTAACTAAATAAAAATGAGCAAGTCAATACCAGGCCAGGATAGACCAATGTTCAATTATTACTTCAATTGGCTTTAAGAAAGTTAGGATGGACAGCAGGGAGACATCTGTTCTAGCAATTCTGCAAATCAATACCACCGTTCTCTGAAAAGCAGACAGGAGGAAATTGATTATTTTATTGCAATGTTTCATATTAAAACACCAGAACATCAGTTTAGCTTTCCCTTACTCCATGGAAACTAATATTCAGAGCAAATATGTATTCTCTCATTAAATATTTATTGAGTAAATATTTAATGAATTACTAAATCCTGGACACTGAGCTAGTTAGTGGAATTACTAAAAATACATTGTGCAAAATCCCAAATGAAATATGCTCTTTCATTCAATTATCAAAGCCAGAGTATGTGGTAGAAAGCAATACTTGAGTTCTACAGGTGAAGTGACTACAGATTATCGATACTGCTTAATTTTATGCAGAAGAAGAGATGAGACCAGAATCCTATCTGAGTCCTGATTCCAATGCCTTCTCTTTCAAGAATTCTGCATATGATGATAATTATGATGGTAGTAAATCTCAATCCCCATTTACTGAGACATTCCTTGGGTCCAGGTCCTGGCTGCACTGTTAATGTAAATTATACCTTTCTGTCACCTTCAGACAGAAACGAGGCCTCCTAGAGGTTAGTTACCTTGCTCGTTGCTAAAAAGAGAGGATAACAAAATTAAAGCTCAGTCCCACCTAGCCTGGGATTCTTTCCTTGGCTTTCACTCTGGTATAGCATCAGTTAGTAAAACGGGAAGACCTGCCTCACACCTTCTTTCTCTGGCTTTCTCAGCGTCCGTCTCTGGATCACAGACTCTCCTCTTGTTACATTTCTAACTACCAAACTCCCATCAATCAATCAGTCCATCTGTCTATGTCTCATCTAACTTCTGTATATGTCTATCTCAGGCTCTGCCTCTCAGATTCTGTCTTTCCCTTTCCCCTACCTCTCTGTTGTTCTTTTGTTTCTGTTTGTTTTGCTTTGCTTACCGTTTGTTTTTCTGCTACTCTATTTCTCTTTCTGACTTTGTCCTTGTGTCTCTCTCTACTTCTCCCTCTGAACCTTTCTCCCCCTTTACCTCTTTCTCTTCTTTGATCACTACATGTGTCCGTTTTCCTCTCTGTCTTCTTTCTCTTTTTGCTTGTCATTCACTGTTTCTCACTTTCATTATCTTTGTCTCTGTGAGTCTCCCTTTTTCTCTGTGTCCCTATCCCTCCATCTCTGTTTGTGTATCTCTCTGAGCATCTCTCTGGGACTTCTCTGAAAGGTTCTATAGAAATGGCAGCCTCTCATTCAGTTTTAATGACCCTTCTCTGGATTCTAGTGGCGTGCTGCAAAGTTGAAGAAATCGGTCCCTTAAATGATAAAGCAAAAAGGAAAGTCACTGTCCTTGGATAAACAATTTGCATTTCCATAAGGATTCAGTGATGCAGAATCAGAAAAGGCTCATTCTGACACCTCCATGAAAAACAACAGGAAGAGCATTCATTAGCCGGGCTCCCGCTTGAATGATGCACTTTATGGCCCTCACCGCTGTCCACCCTGCTCAGGAAACAGTGCTTAATTCTATCTGAAACCCACCCTTTCACTGGGCATTAGAATGAAGGACTTTTCAAAGTGATAGGAACTACACATCTGCCATGGCCTGAGAATGCTTACACTCTAAATGCCATACACAGAGTTACACCTCCCGTCAACTTCTCCTCCATCAAGCAGCAAAATAAACAGGCTTTGAATTTTTCCATTTACCAGCCTCAGGGCAAGAAATGCTTTATTTCCTTTAGTTTCTTGAAATAATAACTGCTTTGCCTTTGCATTTATAGCCTCAATAGCCATGAGCTGATATTTAAGGTTGAGTGCCACTTTAAACAACTTGGGAGATAAAAGGAAATTTATCCACGACAGTGCTCAGATAGAAACTTTTCCCTTCAGTGTGGAAATTATTTTGTTGCCCTTATTGTAAATACATATACACAATCACCTTAAGAAGTAATTGATAAAAAAAAAATTATATTTTAGACTATTTAGCAATTTCACAGGTTTCTTACTTGTTTTCCTGGCTGATTCTTTTGCAGGTTTTTTTTTTTTTTTTTTTTTTTTTGGCTGGGCTGGGTTTGAACCTGCCACCTCTGGCACATGGGGCTGGTACCCTACTCCTTTGAGCCACAGGTGCTGTTGCAGGCTGATTCTCAATAAAACTTTGCTAGGTTGTATCTTAAAAACCTGGACCCTAAGATAAAGTTGTTTAGACATGTGCTGAGGTTTCCAAGGAATATAATAGTTGTTCTTAGACTAGAATCTGAGGTTTCTATGCTCCTTATATTAATTACAAAGTTTTTTGTGCATGTACATATGTGTCCCTCTTTCTCATTAATGTGTGGCTGATATTCAGATGCAGACCAAGTCGCATTTCTCTTCATATTCCTCCATGTCTGGAATTTTGGCTTATACAATGCAAGTGGTCATTCTGCTTCAAGCCCAACCTAGTCATTGCCACATTCAAAATAACCTCCCCACCCCCATCCATATGTGCAAGGAAGTAATGGTTGCATTTGGAGATTTTATATACACACATGCATAAATATTCTTATAAAAATTAAGAATATACATTATTTTATATACATTAATATATATATATTCTTTGTCTTGTCTCTATTTCAATCTAAGTTGCCTCAGTATTCAATTAAATACATGTTATATATCAATTCACTTTCTGGGAGTTGAAACTTTGAAATTTGCACACAGACTCCAGCTAGAGAACATAATATTGTCATCAATTACAGTAACTATTTTCTCATTTGAAATTGACCACCAGTACTAACAAATTCCCATAGCTCTTTCCAGTATCTCTACATACAACTAAGTGATACTTGAGCCTAAAATTGACATAGGACGCCCCAGAGGTCATTGTTGGTTCTGAATTCAAATTTTGTCATATTATATTGATAACAAAGAAGAGTCCCATTAAAAAAGGAAACATTAATAAATCCAAAGTTGCAGTTGAGAGTGACAAAAATAGTTTTCAGAAGTCATCACTGCCAAGTAAAAATTGCTTTCAATAATATAATTGCCCAGCATGAATCTGCATGGGAAAGACACAGAGATAGAACCACAGAATGACAAACCGGGCCTAGAGCCCTGGTGATTCCAACACTAAGAACAACTTTTTAAAAAATGCAAAAAATGAGAAAATAAAACCTAAATAGCTACGACCAACACCTACCTTTTACAGAGCCCCCAGTAAAATTAAACTTTCAGGCAATAAACATGTTTATTCCGTTCGGAAACCATGTGGTTTCTTTATTTATATTATTACTTCTGCCAATTTTAATTAACCCATGGATTGAGATCCTGAGTGAAATTTAAAACCATTTATTTCTTCCAGTGTTAGTGCTACAATAAAATGTAAATGTATACAGGGGGCTTCTGTTCTAGAAAAAAGTAGAGCTAACAGCTGGCTTATGAGAAACTATTATCTCACACCCTTCAAGTAAGAAAAAAACATCCTACCTACTGAAATTTTACCTGCAAATTTACAAGGAAAGGGAGTACACTCATCTGCCCTCCTAAAATGGCCAGTTAGGGTATTACTTTATTTTTTTGTTTTATTTTTTACTGTTATGGTAAAGTCTCATTATTTATCTGCAAGTAAAGCCTTAATGATCAGGTGATCACAGAAAGGAATCATTAATTACCCAACATACAATCTGAGATCAAAAAACAATAATAATTTCTTTTACTAAAAAGAAATAATAATCACATTTTATGCTTAACATTAAACTTAGGTTATTCATCGAAATATAGGGGAATTTTTGCACTAGGGGAAAATAAAAAGTTTATGTCTGCCTGCCTACCTGCTGTCAAAGTTGGATGATAAAAAGGTATAATGTATACTATGTAAAATTTAAAGGTGAGATAATTAAAAGAAAAGAAACTAGTTATTTATAATAGACATTTCACTTTAATTCTGAGAATTTGTTCTTAAAATCATAATTAGTTTATAAAATTATATAGTTCAGTAAGTCATTAATCTCATCAAATAATATTAATGGAAATAATAAACTGTCTTAAACTTTTTAAACTGTCCTAGAAAATTAAAAGTTTTATTTAAACATCTTTATAGGTAATATTTAAGCCCCTGTATTTTCCCAGTTGAAGCCACCAGCAGAGAGGTGCCCCTAACTCTGATCTGTTCAGGTCCCTTAAAAATTATATGTAGGGGTAATTTTGTACCAAAGTTATAGGGATTCACATTCCCTGCTCAGAACATCACGGCAACAGCTAAGAGGTTAGGAGGTAGTCAGTGGAATGGGGCACCCGTTAAATCGCACTTTCATTTTGTAGGAGAATGAGTCCACAGCCAAGGAGATCAAGTTGCTGAAACTTGAAGACACACCTGTCTGGATAAATGCACTTGCTCACACTCAGCCACAACTTCAGCAAACTAAGGAAACTAACGGTAGAGCCAGTTTTCAGTGAAAAGTTCAAATAAGCACGCATAAAAAAGCTCTAGACAGGCTGTACAAGCCACAGGAAGCATTCGATGCTTAAAATATGACTCTTTTACAGGAAAGTATTTGTTTCTCTAATGTTAAGCAACACAATAACTTAAGTATTTGGTTACTAGGTTTGACAATTGGCTCTTTTGTGAAGACAAATGAGTATGACTTGGAGTTAACCTTACAGCAGGCCATCCTATTATACTCTGGTTAACAAGGGCTTGCTGCCTACCTGCTATATAACCCCAGCAAATCGATGACCATCTGTGTGAACAAGAGCCACACATTAAAATGCCAGCCGACTAAACCTAAAACTTGTTACTCAGAGCCCACCTGCCCTGTAGGTACGAACGCATGTTTTTAAAGTAAAGACTATACCACAAGGTAGGAAAGCCGTGTTGTAAGGATTAAGTCGACCTAGATTCAAATTCTAAATGGTTAATGCTCCCAGATGCTTTCAAAATGGAATAGATATTCTCATGCACTAAAATATCTCTGGTGAAAACATGAGAATACACTATTATAACCAAACTCAAAACACAACTTAAGCAAACTAAACAAACAAATAGAAGTGCCAGTTTGTAGTAAAAAAACAAGCTCAAAGGAGCATGCATGAGAGATCTGCATATGTGGTGTACAAACCACAGGTGAAAAGGTGCTTCTTTAACAAAATATTTGTTTTTTTCATATTAGACAGTGTTTTTCATTGTGAGGCAGAGATAGCTGCCCTAACTTATCTGCTGACTGTAACAGCTATACGCTAAGCACAGATCACTCAGAAAACAAAATAGCAATATCTGCACACACAAAACCAAAACAGAACATGTCAATTTAAGACATTTTTCTATATTTTGTTAGGGTGAGGGAAATAGAGAAAGTGGCAGAGGATTAATTTTTCAAATGACAAATCAAATGGAATTATTCTCCAAGAGCATGTGCCTTTGTAAATATTATATTTACATCCCAACAAAATCAAAACATCGCGCAGTAATCAGGAAGAATAAAAGCACAAACAGTTGTGCTCCTTCTTCCGGCAAATAATCCCTTGCATATCTTTGCTATTCTTTGAACCGGCACGACAGAAAGTCGTAGCATGACAGAGGTGCATTGTACTGAAACAAGGTCTGAACTTTCTCTGTAGTTCACTATCGTCTTCAGTTTGAAAACATCAGAAGAGGGAAAGGGAAAACAACTTACTTGTGGTTTAAAGTTTCATCTTTAGTCCATGCAAGATTATGCAGCAAGTTTTCTTGCCAGGGCTGCCTCTTGTACATCCCTTTCAAATCAACCAACGCTCGTAATCTAGTTCCCAGATGATTCGCTCACACGTTACACTTCCTCTTTCTGGGAGGCATGAAAATCCACTCTCCTATCATCAAGAAAATATGACTAGAAATTAAAAAATAAATAAGAGCACACGAAAAAGCGAAACGCCTCCACATAGTCAGCCAGAAGGTATGCCATCATTCTCCACGTTCTGAGATGTATGCCAACTGCCTTAGTTATCACAAGCAACTAACTCTAAGCTGCTAGCAGGAATCTGTCTGCCCTCTATCTGTTGCTATTAGCTCAGCACGTTGATTCACTGGCACTGAAGCAGCAGCAATTAGCTATCCTGCTTCTGGGAGCACACAGAGGAGAGCGCTGAGTGCGCTAAACCACACAGCGACTGGTGAGCTCTTTGCACCAATTAGTAGCAGGTGCTACAGCCCAAAAGACAAATTGATGTCCCACTGTTCATCCATGCTGGCTGCTTTATTGTGCTGTGTCCTGTCAGCCTGTCTGGTGATTCTCTGTGCGGGTTAGTGTGGTTATTTTTACTGTTTTACTTCATCAGTACTAACAAGTTTGCTCGATTACTTTTGACAACAACGTCCGTGACAAGTCAGAATAATCTCATAAGATTCTTTCATCGTTTCTCTATCTCTCATTATATCTGCCCTCTTTTTTTTTATTAATTGATCTCTGTATACATTAATGCAAACATGGGGTACATTGTGCTGTTTTCATATACAATTTGAAACACTTTCATCAAGCTGGTTAACATAAATTTCATGTCATTTGCTTAATCATTGTATCAACACATT
>CAUYQV010018083.1:0-10090 GCA_963574575.1 Galagoides demidoff
TTTTCTAGAACTAGAATATAAATGTTTTGACACAACGACTAGGCAAATGACATGAAATCTATGTTAACCAGCTTGATGAAAGTATTTCAAATTGTATATGAAAACACTACACTGTACCCCATGTTTGCATTAATGTATACAGCTATCATTTAATAAAAAAAAAACAATATGGCAGCTATAGCTACATGTGGCTAATCATTAATAAATATAATTTAAGTTAAAATTGAGTAACACTAATCCTGTTTTGAGGGCTCAATGGCCATGTTGGCTAGTAGCTATTGTATTAAGTAGCCTGGATATGGAACATTTTCCATCGTCACAGAAAATCTGTTGGACAATGCTGTGACAGAGAACGAAACTGGCCACTATTAATTAATATTGCTAGGATAATAAACTTGTTCCATAAAATGGGATATGCAGTCAGTCTACTTCAACTTTTCTCACTACTGGCAACTTTTCTCACTACTGGCTCTTTGTTTTCTGACTGCAGATGCAAACTAGTTTCTGTATCAAAACATAATGTACATAACAACCACGAGCTGTCATAAACCTACATTGACCCCATTTGTGATACTAAACATTTTAAAACTTAGCTCAATTATTTTTTAGCTATTTTTAGACAAAGCAATCACTTGTATCAATTTGGTTTCACTTCACAACTGATTGCTGCACAATGTCTAGTAATAGTTACCATTAATTGAGCATTTTTGATATGCTTTACATGAGAGTAAATGCTTCATATTTATTATAATTATATTATTTCATTCTCATAACAACTTGTACATAGATGACTTGGGGCCAGTAATTGAGTTCTGAGGACTTAGGGTGGAGAATTTTATCAAGATTGCCTAAAATGAGTGAGAAATTGGAAGACATTGCCCAAGACAAAGATGAAACTTTTGCCATAGCATCATCATAGCTCATAACAACTTCAAACTCATGTGCCTCAACCTCTCCTGTAGCTTGCGCTACAGGACTGTCACAACGTCCCACTAATTTTTCTATTTTTTGTATAGGCAGGTCTTGCCCTTGCCTGGGCTGGTCTCCAACACCTAAGCTCAGGTGATCACCCACCTTGGCTTCCCAGTGTGCTTGGATTACAGGCATGAGCCACCCAACAAGATGAAACTTGAGGATTTCCAAGGCACCTTAGAAGCTGGAAGAACTCAATATGAAGCTAATTCCAAGAGCAGGCTGGGTGTTTAAATGAATAATAGAGGTTACATCAAGATCCTAGTAGAGGACAAACCTGGGCTGAAGCCAGAAAAGTGGAGAAATCTTGGACAATTGCTGAGAGCATTGTCTCATACCTCTGACTGGCTTTAATGCATCAGTAAGCACGTGGCATGTGCAGATGTACTAGACTGATAGAAAAACCAAAAGTGGAGGTTGGAAATCCCCACGATGATGACAACTTGTTGACAATAAGTTCACCTGGATATCTCAATGGCTTGCATAGTATTAAGCCTGAACTGAACCCAAGTTTCCATCCATTTCTTGACATTATCATTTAGAATTAGAACTTAGCATGGTGTACTGTAGGCTAGCCAAACTTTCTGTCACAACCACAATTACACATGTCAGTCTGATGCTGCAATTTTTTCCAATGAATCAAAGCAAGACTTTTGAAACTCATTTTTTTTCTGTTTTGAAGTAATATCTCTGTCACATGTAAGGAGTAATTAAGCATTCAAAGTTTTCTTGGGAAGAAGAGTTTGGTTTATAAAAAAATTAAGATTACGAATTGGGCTGCAATAAACATTCTGATACAAACATCTTTATTGAAATGTGACTTTTTATCTTCTGGGTATATACCTAATAATGGAATTGTACAAAGCAGCTGCACAAAGGTAGCAGGCACTGGGACAGAATGTGGCTGGTGGCAGTAGGTTGGTGGATGCTGCACAGGGGAGGGTGCCATTAGAGTCTCTCCTTGTGAGATATGAGTTTTTCTTTCTTTAAAATCGATCAGATAGACACCATGTACTCAGCACTGTGCTAAGCTCTGTGCCCAGTGAATACTGCGTAATCTTGACCTACAAAGATCTGACAGTGGAGTAACAGGGGCAGGTAAAAACAGCTTCAAATTTTTGAGCTTAAATAATAAACATTTGTTATTTCCTGTAATTCTAGGGGTCAGCTAGGTGGTTCTTCTGGTGTGGGTTGTTTCAGCTGATCTCTGTGGTCAGCTGGTGGCTTGGCCTGGCCTGGGTGTTGGAGCATGGCCTCACTCCCAGGGCAGGCGGTAGTGGGCTGGCTGGTGCAGGGATCCTCAGCCTGGTGACTTGTCTGCCTCTGAGCTAAGTGGTCATCTCATCTTCCAGTGGGTGGGGATCTTCATGTGCATGTCTCTGGGTTTTAAAGAACAAAGTACACGGTAAGCCCCAACACACAGACACTTTATAAGTCTCTGCCTCAGAATGTTTGTGTTCTACAGATTCGCCAAAGAAAGTCCTGTGGCAAAGCCCCGAGTTGGGAGAGAGAGGACTGCAGGAGTCTGTGGACATGGGGAGCTGTGAACATGTCATGCTGCTGTCATCTACCACGACATCCCTGCTAAAGCATTTGTATATGGCTATGAAGGTAAAGAGAGATTTAAGCATGGGACCAACCACAGGGACCAAAGAGGTAGGAAAGAGAACACAGGGGAAATTAGGACAGGCTTCTCAGCAGAGGCAACTCTGTCTGGTGGATGACAAAGAGTTTGCTTAGGAGAGAATGAGAGATGAGGCATTGAGTAGGTAGATGTTCTATCTTCGGGGGGGAAATAGTCTGGGGAAGCTATTACATATTCTCATCTGTCCTTTCTAGCCATTTCTCACCAAGTGACTTCATGCTCTCCTTGTTTGCATATAAATTATGCTTTTTGAAACAACCTTTTAACCACTCTCTAATTATAATTTTTTTTTTTCAGTATTTCTAATGGAATGCCATGAAAAAAATCTGTGTAATCAGTTTGTGGAGTTGTCTGACCTTATAGGGCACACAAACAATTTTTTTTTTTTTCAATCAGTGCCTTCAAGGATGTTTAGTGAAATTCTCTTTCTGGTTCCTTAAAAAAAAATTTGGGAAGATTTAAAAGCTTTCTGGTCATTTTAAATCATAAAGACCTAATCCATGTAAGAATGCAAGAATAATGCAATATTAAGTGCTCTATTACTGCAATCGCACTGACCTAATACTTGGTGTTATAACACACACTCTGTTTGATCACTGACAAACTCCCTGGGTAGAAAGTAAGTTTCATGAAGGCATAGGCCAATTTAATATATTCACACTTGAATTTCTAAAGCTTAGAAGAGAGCCTACCATATGCTAGACACTCAATACCCACTTGTAGACTGGGATAATGAATATAACTCAGCGCATTTACAGGTAGAAATTAAAATTCTAAAAAAGAATTTAGTATAACATGCAAACTTCATGTAATTTCTAAGGCTTAGAAGAGAGCCTACCATAAGCTAGCCACTCAATACCCACGTGTAGACTGGGATAATGAATATAACTCAGCGCATTTACAGGTAGAAATTAAAATTCTAAAAAAGCATTTAGTATAACATGCAAACTTCATGTTGAAAGTGTTAATATAGTAGAAGGCTATTTACTTAATGTGAGGGAATATGTCTATCTTTATCCTCAAGCCAGGATTATGCATAATGGGCTATCACTTGAAAACATTCACATGAAAGTCGGGAACAAGATAAAAATGTCCACTATTGGACATACTTGTCAATGTTATTAAATATGAGAAATAAAGAAGTGGTATAACTATTAGAAAGAAAGAGGTAAAGTTTTTAGTAATCACAGATTACACAAATTTGTAGTTGAAAAAGCCCAGTAAGTCAGCTTACAAAGTTATAAACTATGAGAGAATTTGGTATAGAGGCTGAGAGAAAATGATATTTAGATGTTAGACGTCTTCATATACACAAGTAATCAGTTAGAGCTGTGGGTCTTCAATGCTCTGCCACTCCCCCACACCCCAGGCTGCACAGCAGGGGGAGAGCAGCAGGTGAACCAGGGAAGCTTCATGTGTATTTATAGCCACTCCCCATCAAGGTCATCATGGCTTGAACTCCACCACCTGTCAAATCAGCAGCAGCATTAGATTCTCATAGGAGCACAAACCCAGCTGTAAATTACACAAGTGAGGGACCTAGGTTGCGCTTATGAGAATCTAATGCCTGAGGATCTGAGGTGGAAGTGTGCTACATAGTACTCTTGAATCATCCTGAAACCATCCCTACCCCCTGGTCCATGGAAAAATTGTCTTCTATGAAAACAATTCCTGGTGCCGGAAAAGTTGGGGACCACTAGGCTAGACCATAATGGGCACAAGTACTTTTATAATGGGAGAAAGCTATTGGTTGTAATATTGGCCAAAGTTATAACATAAAACATGAACACATTGCAAAGCTATGATAATTAGAAGAATGCGGTACTGACATGGGACTAGAAAGATCAATGGACTCGAGTAGAAGGTCTGACCCTAACACCAAAGGCATTGGGGAAAATAGTGTGCAAATAATAGTGATGACAGCTGACACACGGGAACTTAGTCTGTGTTTTGACCTAACATCTGGACTCCTGCAGTCAGGCTCCAGATTTGTGTTCTTAACCATTGTGCATGCTGCCTCTCTTTTCGGCTATAAGTGTATTTGAAATAAATGGCATAAAGTAAATTCTTCAATAAGCAGTGCTGTATTATCCAGAAAAGAAGTCTGATTTCTAAATTACCCCTTACTTCAAAGCAAATTCTAATGAACCAAGAAGTATCGAAAAGATAGCAAAAAAATTTATGGGAATCTTCTATGGTTATTAATTACTTCAGAGTGGGAAAGTCTTTTAGAGTTTGATACTAAATTCAGGAACCTTAAAAAGAGTGGAAAATTGGGCTATGCAACGGCAACACATTTCTTTATGAAATAAAAACAATAGAAAGGTAAAAACTAGAAGAGTATATCGATAACACATCACCATAACCTATGGATAATGTGTGCCTGAACACTTACAAGAAAAAGAAAAATTCTACTCTTCCAAGTCAGATATGAGAAAAAGATATGAAAGGTTCACATAAAAGGAAATACAAGTGAACCCCAAATATTAAAAGCTAACATATGACAAGAGAAAATCAAAGTACAGTTATTATAATCTACCTATCATATTGGTGGGGGAAAAAAAATGATGATACAATGCCTTGGGCAGGTTTTGAGTAATGGAGATTCCTAACTATTGCTGGTAGGAATGTAATTCCTATACTGTTTATCAAAATTAAATGTCCATACCTTTTCAGATTTGGATTCAAGTTCTAGGGATTTCTCTTGAACCTGCATTTGCACGTACACACAGTGTTATTTGCGTCAATTTATTTAACATATTGTTGCGTGGAATAAGGAAATATCGTGGATGACAAATGTCCCTGGTAAATAATCAGAATCACCATACAACGGAAGGCTCTCTCTCCATTCTGAGAAAGCATAGTGGGAATGCCGTGCAACCACTTACATGAGAATAAATGAAGAATTTATCACCTCTCTATCTATCATCTATCTTTCTGTTTCTCCATCTTTCTACCTACAACATATAAAAAGTCTCTAGAAAAACATACAAGAAACAAGTCACAGTATGTCCTTTGAGGGAGGGAAACTGTGGGCCTGGGATAGCAGAGACACTCACTTTCCCATTTTGTACCTTTTGAAATTTTAAAAATTTATATAAAACAGTACTTATTTCTCTCTATAAATGCTCGGCAATGACCGTGCTATAAGTTCTCATGAAGCAGTCGGGTATTTACTTCTGCTGAGAATGAATAACTTTGGATCTAAGAGCTGACCAGAGAGAATTCTGCGTAGAAAGGAAAGGAAAATGAAAGAGCACAGGTAAGAGCGGATGCTAAAATGAAAACCACTATTAGGAGAAGAATGAATAGGTCTTTGTACAGGATGAGAAATAGCATAAAATGACCTTAAGCAAAGTAGAAATAACAGTCAAAAGTATGGATTGTCCCAGAGGAAAAAGTAAAGAATGGTCTATTTTTGTAGACGAGCTGTGGGTCCTACATAAACGTCTGCACGGTATTAGAACACCACACAAGGTATGGGGAGATGCTCTGTTGTGGCCCCTCACTGCAGACATCTGGCCTGCCTGGCCCTGCCCTGCCCTCTAAATGCCAGTAGCCCAGTAGCAATCCTTAAGTAGAACAGCTAAAGACATCCCATCAGTTTCCTTGTAAGGAACCCTGGCTTGCTTCACATCTACGCTCCAGCTAGCTTGCATGTTGCCTCCTGATCTCCATAGGGACTCTCTGTAGACTAGGAGGTGTGCTGGTCAGAGCTGGCCTTGGGGGACACCTGCATTTCCTGCTCTTCAACAACTAACTCTACCTTCTAAAGGCCAAGGGTTGGAACAGAAAGGAGAGGTGAGTGGTGGGAGGGAAACAAGGGATCGAGGATAGGATTTGTCCTTGCAAAGATGTGGTACATTCTGAAAGGGGGGATTCAGCAGAGATTGGGGTGGTAGCCGGGTTGCACTGACCCACAGGGATGGATTTTTCCTGGAGCATGGGGCCATGCCCAGCCTCCACCTGACCATTGGGCTGGGACTTCTGAGAGGTGGACATAGATTTAGGGGTCATTCCTCAAGGGGAAGCCTCTTGAGAAAGCCATGCTTGGGAAATAAGGGGGTGCTTGATTTGGAAGGCTGGAATAGGATGTCAGTTCGAGAAGGGATGAATTCTTTCCCCGAGAGGGCCAGTGTCTCATTAGCTGGGGATGCTCCTGCTTCCTCATCTACAGGATTTTTCTTTTCTTTGGTCAGCTGATAACAGAGTCCTGCAGATCCCAATGTCCTCACCTGGTTCCTGCCTCGATAGGTCCAATGTCGGGGCCCTGGTCTGAAAGGATGTGGCTAAGAAGCCAGTCCAATAATGGGGAAGCCTCTATTTCCCATGCTTAAGGATCCCAGGCCACACCAGGGCCCTTCCTGGCCCCACAGCGGACTGGATCTGCCACATCCAATTGGGGCACCTCTGTGTCCATCTGGCAGCCACATGGTCCATACCATTTATATCATGAGACAGTATTGCAAATTGAAAAGGAAATCAACCAAAAACTCTCGCAGTTGTAGTTAAACTCTGCTTTCAAATCCAAGCCCAACCTAATTTCTTTTTCCTACCCTTCAACTAGGCTTTTCCTGTGGGGTTAGGCACCTGCAGAGTGGGTCTAGGTGGGGGCTGGTGCCCTTTTTCTCTTCTTCTCTTACCTCTTCTCTTTCACTCCTCCAGGGTGGAAGTTTAAGGGCGCGGATGCGTGGATGGGCAGGGAACAAGGGAAGAGGCAAATGCTTTTCTTCCTTAATTGGCCTGCCAGTGGCTGTGGCTCCTGGTGACCGATGTCCTGCCTGGAAGGTGTCCAGGTCCTGCTCTTGCTCTTGAAGATTCTGAAGGGCTCCCTCTTGCTCCCCACTTTATCTGCCTCTGTGGTGTTCCCCTTATAGCCTCTTGCTGTTGGCTCCTTGCCTAGTGGCCAATTTGGCATATTGAACAGTGGCAAAGCCCTATCTCTCAGGGTATCACCTGGCCCACAGAAATTGCACTTCCTCCTGCTGTGCTCAATGGAATATTAGTTGTCCTGAGGCCACTGTCCCTGGCTCTAATCCCTTCCATGCAAATGTCTTTTCTTCTGCTCAAGTAGGGATGGAGCTGTTCACCAAGGACCCTGCAGAAAGCAACATCCACCCTGCGAAGGCAGTAATAGTAGTCACAGCACACATTTACCTGGCCTCACTACGTGCCAGCCTTTGCTCTAAATGACGGAGCATATGTCTCCATCTGTTCAGGCTACCACAACAGAACACCAGGGGCTGGGGGCTTAACAACACATTTGTTTTCTCACAGTTCTGGAGGCTGTTAGTCTCATGCCAGAGTGCCAACATGGTGACAGGCGGGATGGTGGATGGCTGCCTTCTCGATGTTCACTCTCATGGAGGCAGAAAGAGAAGGGAAGAGGAAGGGATAAGCGGGGACGCTTTCTGCTATCTCTCCTAATAAAGGCATAACCCTGTAACAAG
Organism: Galagoides demidoff; assembly: GCA_963574575.1. Taxonomy (NCBI): domain Eukaryota; kingdom Metazoa; phylum Chordata; class Mammalia; order Primates; family Galagidae; genus Galagoides; species Galagoides demidoff. The sequence goes on from CAUYQV010018083.1 coordinate 8,068, forward strand.
AGCTTCATGCTCAGGACCTCAACTAACTCTGTTAACTCCCCGAAGCCCTGTCTTTAACTGCAACCATATCATGTGCTAGGGTTTCAACATAGGAATTGGCGGGGGGGCATAAGCATTCAGTCCATAACAACGTGGAATCTCCATACTCACCCTATGAGGTGTTCACTTATTTCCATCTTACAGTTGGGCAAAATTAGGCATGAGAGGAAGGTTAAGCATCTTGGTGGTCAAGGCTGCCCAGCCGGGGCATAGCAGAGCTGGTGACCCCCAGTTTTGCCTGACACACCTGTGCTGTGCTCACTCAACAGCAGAGGCTATGTCTATCGTCACAGCTGACCTCAGCCGGTGGCGACTGGACCCTAACTCCTCACTACAGGAGAGAAAATGTCTATTGCACTGCGCACCTCACTACTCTGGTAACGCAGGACCCTAAAGCTGTCTCTTAGGGGAAGGGAAGGGACTGGGAAGCAGTGGGTGGCTGGTGACAGCAGAGCCTGCTCACGCGATCTGGGTAGGAGCAGCAGCTCTCTTTAAAAGATGACATTTTGTTGCTAAATGAGTATCCTGGATGTTAATACTAGGGCACCAGGAAAAGTCCCTTCCAAGGTCCTGTTACCTCTGCAGGGGAGAGAGAGCACTGCTGCATATTAAGCCCTCAGTACTTGGTCTTTCTGCCCAGGGTAACGGAGACAGAAAAGCCAGTCAACTTGATGAGAGTTGGCCAACTCAATTGCCTATCACTCACCTGCTCAGAACCCCTCCATTCCCCATAACCTACCTGCATGGTCAAGTCCAAGCCCTCAGACTGGCTTCTCCCCATTGTCTCAAGCACTTCCTGCTTCAGTCCAGAGTAAAGCTTCCACTTGAGCCCAGCAGGTCCACTCAGCTCCTTTAAACCCGCCATTTTTTGTCCCTACTTTAAGGCTGTAGAACTGAAATGAGACAATTGTGGTGACGTGCTCTGTGGGTACACATTGCTACACCACCACCAACAGCTATGACCCCTGGTGCTACGTGGTTTCATGTACAATGCATTTTCAGTTACTCCTTACAGCATACCTCTGAGGTAGGGATTATTGTCCCCATTTTATAACTGGGGAACAGGAGGAGGGGAGGATAGCAAAGGCCAGGGGGAGGAGCCCACCAGGACGTCTCTGATTTTGTGGTGAGCTTGAAGCTTGATCTCCACAGTAGGATGAGCTGATTCTCCTTGAAATGCCTCCTTAAGGAATGTCATGTTGGAAACTCCTGGCTCTTTAGATCTTTACGTTAGGAAACATTTATAAATACAGTTTAAAAAAAAAGAAGAAAGTCCAGAAAGGGAGGAGGATGAAATTTCTCAGGTTCCCAAAACAGGGAGGATAAGAGCTTGTCTGACACTTAATCACTGTTTATAAACAGTTGCCAAACAACCACCCCATTAGATTAGGTTTCCTCAGGCCTCACAAGATTCAGGAGAACAACAACAAACAGGCACTGGGCTAATCACTTTACGTGGATTATCTCAATTAATCCTCACGACAACCCTATGAGGTAGGTGTTAATATCAGGCACACGTTACTAGACAAGAAAAGCTCCGTTCATTTATCCTTGTCACCCAGCTTGCAATCATCCGAGGTCTCCCTTGGTGAAGGTAAACCTCGCTGTGCAAAAATCAGCTCAGTGTCAACCTCTGTTGTTTTATGCAGAGAGATGGGAACAGTGGATTGGGTAAGGATGAGTAATGCAGAGATGGTTTCAACTTAGCTTCGGGACAGATCCCTCACCCTTGAATTTGAAGATAGCTGTACGTGGCTCAGTGCCTGTGGCTCAAGTGGCTAAGGCACCAGCCACATACACCCAAGGTGGTGGGTTCGGATCCCCAGCCCGGGCCGCCAAACAATGATGGCTGCAACCAAAAAAAAAATGGCCGGGCATTGTGGCGGGCGCTTGTGGTCCCAGCTACTTGGGAGGCTGAGGCAGGAGACTCGCTTGAGCCCAGGAGTTGGAGGTTGCTGTGAGCTGTGATGCCATGGCACTCTAC
>CAUYQV010018089.1:0-20674 GCA_963574575.1 Galagoides demidoff
ATCCTCCTTTACTAGTGAAATCATCAACCACCAATCAAGAATGTAACTTTACTAGTGAAATCACTAACCACCAATCAAAAGTGTACTCGTACCCTTCTTCCCTTCTTGCTTTCTGTACCCCATAAAAACTTCCTCCACCCCAGTTCGAGGCCCTTCCTTGGTGTATGCACCAGGAGAGACCAGACCTGGGTTTGAATAAATCTCACCTCTTGCTTTTTACATTGGAGTGTGTCTCGGATTTGTCAGTTGGGGTCACTTGGGAGTATTTTCGGGCACAACAATATCCCAATTTGAAGTCATTTGGGATTGAGGCCTGATCTCCCATTCTACAGACTAGTTACAGAAACACCAGATTTGCTGAAAAAAAAAAAAAACTGGAACAGATGAGATCTAAAGTTCTCAGTGCACAACCATGAGGCCTGAGATCCCATAATATAGACTAAATGCAAAAACACCAGATTTCTCAAGAACGAAACCAGAAATGAAGAGAACTAAAGATCTCATGCACAACCAGAATAAAGCAGGTGATTTCATAACAATGTGGGTGTATGAGAGCAGAGCCTGAAGACTCCCAGGAGAAATCTCTTGGTAGCACTGTTAGGAGCATTTGAAAACTGCATCCCTGGGCCGTACTGTACAGGCAACTGATAGCTTCCACAAGATAGCACTTACGTAGCACTTACCACAGAAGTCTAGGTATTAGTTTCGGAGTTGCCAGAAATGTTACTGCACTAAGAGAGCCTGGCCTCCTTTCACTGTCAGCCAATATGCAGAGACTGAGATAGGTCTACCAAGCTTTGTCAGAAGCTTGACAGTTCTGGAGAACAGTGAGAGTAGTCTCTTCAATACTGTTCTGTTCTTCTATTTCCAAAATCACAGTTTTATAAATTTCAAAGCAAAGACCACATTAACCCTTATTTTAAATAATAATCAGCATAATTCAGAGACCTATTATATCATTCCAATTCAAAAGTTAAATCAATCCACCTTAACTACTGAAGGTGGGAGCAAAGTTTGCAACAAAATACGAATAGGAGACAGGAGGTAAAGGTCACTTAGGACCTAAACTGACCAGACCAGCTGTGTCATACTGGCCCTAGCTTGACTAACTCTATCTTATTCTCAGTACACATGCTTTTAAGATGATTTTAATTCTCAAAGGAATCAGTGATATTCACCACCTAGGTAATACCAGTGTCAGCACTCAATATCATTACATTTCTTTGATAATAACATTAGAATCAGTTTTCAGTGTTTATTGCAAAAGAAAGCAAGAACTGCATGAAAATCAATGTGGAGTAGCTAATAAAGTTAACAAAGTTGATATATTCAATCAAATTGCAAAGTTTCGGAAGTACAATTTCAGAAAGGTGCACATATCCATTAGTAAGTAATTATAATTATATAAAGATAAAACAAACAATTTTCTGTCCATTCTTGTATATTGGTATTTTGGATATTAAATTCTTATGGCTTAGATCTTTATTGACTTGTCTAGACTTATTTGATTAAAAGGAGTGCTAGATATTTCTTTCAATCAAAGGGTATAGTGGAAAAAATTAATAAGACACTAAGTTTCCATAAACTAAGTAAGTTTAAGAATCGTTCCATTATCCAAATCTTTAAATAGTTTAGGGAATAGACATTCAGAAAGCATAAGGGTCTTTTTCTAGATCAAGGATGGAACTAGGACCTCATGCTCTGATTTCACTCTAATATTCTTGCCTCTATATTGTCTTTTTTTCTCCATATCTATACATGAGTGAATCTTGGTTTTAACTTTTTTGCTTTCAATAACTCATTTCTATGTCAAGTATTTATCATTTTTAAAGATTGAGATATTCCATAATTAATGCATTGAAAAGAGACAGATACATTGTATGCACATTTGTATTGGTTTTAGTGTTTTTCCAGCTAAAACCATATAGAATGAATACAAAGTAAGAAAGATTCAACAACCTCTTATACTTCAATGACAAAATTTCAGGATAGTTTTTAGTGCTGCTGATAACTGCACATATTCCGGTAGAAGAAATTCCACATAGCTTTTACAAAGTTGGCAATAAAATCACATCAGTGTTTTTGAAATATTTCACTGAATTAAATAATACAATAACAGCAAAAAGATATTTGAGAGAACATGTTTTACTTTCTTGCAGAAATGCCTTTGTTGTAACTGAAGAGACAGGATGGTGACTTTCACTATAGTTCAGTCTACAGAACACAAAAAGAAAAAGTCATTTTTTTCAGAGTCATTATTAATAAAATGATAAATTAAATTAGTTTGTTATTATTTAAACAAATTAATTCACTGACTATAGTTTTCTATTTTCAAATGATTTGGGGATTCTGTATAAAAAGACTCTATAGTTTGAGATTATTATTGTATTTCAAGAAAAAGTGTTCCTTAAGATACAGGCATTTTAGTGAAGTGGAATTTATGATATAATTTAAAGTAGTGGAACAGTCATATTTCAGGCAGAACTTAAAAATAAATATAATAAACTAATATTAAGTATTTTTAAATTGGCTTTTTGTAAGTTTGTCCACTATATTTTCATTTTTAAAAATAAATTTAAAACATCAGTTTAGTTGATGTATATATTTGAATACCAAATAGGTTTTCCTTTGAATCACTATCCATCCAAGGACAAAAACAAACAAACAAACAAACAACAAAAACAAAACTATAAATAATCTGAGGGAGTATTGCACAGTGAGTGTTAAGGTTTCCTTCTGGATTCAATTGCCTTACACTTATCTGTGAATGACTATTGACTATTGAGTACATCAATATTGCAATTGTAACTACTAAAGAAAAAAGCATGGTTATTAATACACCTAACATGTTTAGTTTCACTCTTGCACTAAGGTAATAACATTCATTTTTTAAAATAAGAGTAAAGGATTCAAAAAACTCCACCTATCATCTTGGAGTTAAGCTGGAGGACCTAAATCACCAACCTCTTTGGGAAGAGGTGAAAATAATAGGTCATGAATACCCCAAAGAAGTTCATTCTACCTGCCAGAGCATCTTAAAAGTGAAGCATTCTTCACCCTGACAAGGATACAGACTGAAGTGTGGCGTCTCATAGACAGACCCACAATCCATTGCCAATAAATTTGGCTCTTAACTGAAAGGCCAGAAGAGAAAGAACCAGTGGAAAGAACTCTGGAAATACTAAAGATAAAAAAGAAAAGTCACTTTCAAATGTGGATTGTAGGAAAACTAAATGAAATTCAAGAGAAAACAAAAACCCAACAGAAAGAATACACAGAAACAATGCATGATATGAACATAAAATTCTTCAAAGAAATCAAAGCATTAAAAAAAAAAACAGAACTTCAGAACTTCTGAAAGTTAAATTTAAAAAAAATTGGTCTCGGCGCCTGTAGCTTAGCAGCTAATGTGCCAGCCATATACACCAGAGTGGGCAGGTTCAAACCCAGCCTGGGTCTGCCAAACAACAAGCACAACTACAACCAAAAATAGCTGGGCATTGTGGCAGGAGACTGTGGTCCCAGCTACTTGGGAGGCTGAGGCAAGAGACTTGCTTAAGCCCAAGAGTTTGAGGTTTCTGTGAGCTGTGATGTCACAGCATTCTACAGTGGGTGACATCGTGAGACTCTGTCTCAAAGAAAAAAAAAATTAATTCAAGGAATTACAGAGCACAGTAGAACTCCTTAAGAATAGGCTCATTCAGGTAGAAAAAAGGAATTTCTTGAAAATAAATCATTGGAAGAGAAAGAACAGAGAAATATAAAGAACAAAGTCTATAAGAAATGTGGAACTTTGTAGAAAGACCAAACATAAAAATTATTGCCATTCTTGAGCGTTAAAAAGAAAATACCTAAGACTTTGATAATTTATTTGAGGGAATTATTAAGGAAAATTTCGCTCTCCTTCATAGAAATATAGATTTCCAGATGCAAGAAGCACACAGAACTCCTGGGAGATTCATCATGAAGAGGTAGTCAACATGACCCATAATCATTAAGCTGGCCAAAGTAAACATGAAAGAGACACTTCTGTGATCAATAAGGTAAAAACAGTAGGTAACTTACAAAGGCACACAAATCAGACTGGCTGCAGACTTTTCAACTGAAACCTTATAGGCCAGAAGGGATTGGGGACCCATCCTCAGTCATCTAAAATAGAATAATAGCCAACCTAGATTTTTGTATCCTGCAAAACTAGATTTCTTAAATGAGGGGAAAATAAAATTATTCCCGGACAAGCAATCACAGAGGGAATTTGTGAAGACCAAATATGCCCTGCAGGAGGTACTCAAAACTGCATTATACACTGATCATCACAATAAACACCCACCAGTGTAAAGCTATTTAAAAGCTAAAATTCAGAACACATATGTGACCATGGCTAAAGAGGTAAAGCAAAGTGATAGGTTCAACTCAACAGGATGAAGAGAAATCCACCACAAGTATCAGTGCTTCCAATAAATGTGAATTGCTTGAACTTCACACTGAAGAGATATAGGATGGCTGAATGGACACAAAAGTATAAGTGAATTATCTGGAAGGAAATGTACATTACACACAAGGACATATTTAGACTCAAGGTAATACAATGGAACACAATATTTCATGCAAATAGAATCCAAAAGAAAGTTGGAACATACCATTATAATACCAGATAAAACTCAACCCAAAGAAAGAAAGACAAAGATGGTCATTGTATAAAATGGTTAAAGGTACCATTGAGAGATAAGACTTAACAATACCAAATATTTATGTACCTAACAGAGGAGCACTCAGATTAATAATGAAAATTCTACTTGATACAAACAAAATGATAAGAAGAAACAATGTAATTCCTGGGCACTTCAAAACTGCACTGACAGAACCGGACAGATCCTCCAAACATAAAAATAAGCAAGTAAGCAAAGAAACAATGAAATTAAGCGGAACTCTTGAACAAATGGTCCTAATGGACAATTATAGAATACTCTACTCCCAAGCTGCTGAATATACATCTTCTTGTCATCACCTCATGAAATACTCTCTAAGACTGATCACATCCTAGGCAATAACACATGTTTCAATAAATTTACAAAAACAGAAATTATACTATATATCTTTCTCCCCTTACTGCAAATAAATTTCAACAGAAACACTTATTCCTACACAAAGTCATGGAAAATACACAACATATCCCTGAATGATAGTTGGATCAGTAACTAAATAAAGATGTGAATCAAAAGATTCTTCAAACTAAATGGTAATGTAGACACAATTTCTACAGTTCTGTGGATCTAAAACAGGGGAATACAGAAAAAGTGGTCCTGAGAGGAAAGCTCATAGCCTCAAATGCCCATATCCAAAAGACAGAAAGACCACAAGTGAACAAAATCTAATGAATTATATTAAATATTAGAAAAGAAAGAGCAAACCAATTCCAAATCCAAAAGAAAAAATATAATCAAGATTAGAGCAGAACCAAATGAAATTGAGAACAAAGAAACTATACAGGTTAAAGAAGCAAAAAGTTGTTTCTTGGAAAAGATACAAAAATTAGTAAGATCAGCCCACATCACAAAATCTCAAATCCATAGATGTTGGCATGGATGTAGAGAAAAGGGGACACTCTTGCACTGCACTGCTGGTGGGAATGTAAACAAACACATTCCTTTCAGAAAGATGTTTGGAGATCACTTAGGGATCTAAAAACAAACCTGCCATTTGATCCCACAATTCCTCCACTAAGTATATATCCAGAAGACCAGAAATCACTTGATATCAAAGATAATTGCACTAGAATGTTTATTGCAACCCAATTCATAATTGCTAAGTCATGAAAGAATCCCAAGTGCCCATCAACCCATGAATGGATTAATGCATTGTGGTATACGTACACCACGGAATATTATGCAGCCTTTTAAAAAGATGTAGACTTTACCTCTTTTATATTTACATGGATGGAGCTGGAACATATTCTTCTTAGTAAAGTATCTCAAGAATGGAATAAAAAGTATGCAATGTACTCAGCCCTAGTATGAAACCAATTTATAAGCACCTGCATTTCCATATGGAAGCTATAACCCAACTACAACCCAAGATTAAGGGGAAAGGGGTAGGGGAGAGGAGGGGAGAGGAGGTGTGAAGGAAGAGTAACTGGTGGGACCACACCTATGGTGCATTTCACAAGGGTACATGTTAAATCTACTAAGTGTAGAATATAAATGTCATAACACAATGACTAAGAAAATGTGGTGAAAGCTATATTAACCAGTTTGATGAAAGTATTTCAAACTGTACATAAAACAAGCACATTGTGCCCCATAATTACATTAATGTACACAGCTATGATTTAATTTTTAAAAAGAAAGAAAATTAGTAAGCCACCTAGATTAACCAGAAGCAGAAGAGAAAGGACTCTACAAGGTTAATATAAATTTTAAAAAAAGAAATCACAACTGATATCATGGAAATAAAAAACATCTCTTAATATAATAAAAACCTCTATGCTCATGAACTTGAAAATGAAAGGGAATGGAAAAATTCTTGAAAACACACAAACTCTGTAGAATCAATAATGATGAAGTAGAACTGCTAAACAGACCATAATCAAGCACCAACATCAAAGCATCATTAAATATATTCCAATAAAAAATTTCCTGACCCTGAAGGTTTCATAACTGAATTTTTGCAAATCTATAAAGAAGAACTTATACCTATGCTGCAGAAATGATTCCATAACATTGAGAAAAAAAGGAATCTTCCCTTCCTCCATCTATAAAGCTATTACTAACTTTGTTACCAAAGCCAGGAAAGGACACAACCAAAAAGGAAAACTACAGAAAAATATGAATATAGATACAGAGATTCTCAAAAAAAAAATTACCATGGCCAAGTGGCTTTTGTCTCAGAGATTCAAAGATAGCCCCAAATATGCAAGTCTGTAAAAGCAATATACCAAATAAATAGATGCAAAAACAAAGACATATTATCCTTTCAATATATACAATAAAACATTTGAAAAATACCACACCTTATCATGATAAAAACACTAAACAAAATAATCATCAATGGGGCTTAAATGAAAATTATAAAGGGCATACACAATAAACACACAATGAACATCATATTGAATGGAAGAATCTTAAAATCATTATCATGTAGAACTGAAACCAGAGAAGGTTTTTCACTATCACTTCTATTCAACACAATGTTGAAAGACCTAACCAGAGTTGTCAGACAAGAGAAGGAAATCAAGTGTATCCAAATGAAAATCGAAGGAGTGAAGTTATCACTTTTTGCTGACAATATGATCTTATATCTGTAACTCCCCGATGATTCCATCAAGAGACTCCTGGAACAAATGAATTTAGCAAGTCTCAGTACAAAATTAATGTACACAAATCAGTAGCTTTTCACATATGATGGCAACAGTAAAACTGAGAATCAAATTAAATATGCTATAACTTTATTAAAGATGTAAAAAATAAAATAAAATACTTAGGAATATAGTTTACCCAAGAAACTGAAAGAATTTTATAGAAAGTACTATTAAACATTAAGGAAATAAATTGTAGAGGATATTAACAGATAAAACGCTATATCATTATCATGGATAGGCAGAATCAAAATTATTAATATGGTTATATGTGTGTACTAGCCAAAATGATCTAGAGATTAAATGCAAGCTCCATTAAAATAAGAACATCATTTGAACAGATCCACAACAAATAGCTTTCCACTTCTAATGAAGCCCTGAAAGACCCAGAATAGCCAGTGCAATTTTATATAATAAAAACAAATTCAGGGGTATCACATTACCAGATTTGAAGCTATACTTTGAGGCTATCGTAACAAAAACAGCACAAAACCAGACAGAGATTTATGAATGAGAACAGAGAACACAGAGATAAAAATGTCATCATAGCGCCATCTGATATCTGACAAGGCATAGGAAAGCATACACTAGGGTAAATAATCTATTCCATAAATGATAGTGAGAAAACTGGATAGCCACATGTAAAAGATTTAAAGAGGATCCACACCTGTCACTATTCACAAAAAAAAAAAAAAAAATTTATGACAGGTAAAGTCTTAAACCTAAAGCAGGAAATTATAAGAATTCTAGAAGAAAATTTTGGAAAAAATCTCTTATAGACATCAGCATAGGGGAAAAATATTAAGAAAAACCCCAAAGCAATCACTGCAACAACAGAAATAAATATACGGGACCCAATCAAATAAAATGTTTCTGCACAGCAAATGACACAATCAATAAATTAAGTGGGCAACCTACAGAATGGAAGAAAATATTGTATGCTATACATGCTATAAAGGGCTGATGACCTGAATATACAAAGTAGTCAATCCAATCAGGAAAAAGAAAAGACAAACCACCCCATTAAAAAGTGGGCCAAAGACATCAAAAGGAACTTTTCAAATGAAGGTAGTCTAATGGCTAACAAGTACATGAAAAAAATGCTCGACATCTCTAATCATGATGGAAATGCAAATCAAAACTACAATGAAATATTGCCTAACTCCAGAGAGAATGAGTCTTATCAAATTCCCAAAATAACAAGTGCTGGCATTGATGTGGAGAGAAAAGATTACTGGTACACTGCTAGTGGTACTGCAAACTACTATAATCTAAAAGATAAATAGTGTGGAGATACCTCAAAGAATTAAAAGTATACATATTGTTTTATCCATAAATCCCCAAAAGACACAGTAAAAATTTATAAACACTAAACTTGCATTCAAATGTTTGTAGCAGTGAAAAGAACTCAGGGGCCTATCAAAACAAGAATGGATTAATAAAATGTAGTGTGGTATACGTATACAATGGAGTACTACTCAGCCATAAAAACCAATAACGTATTATATTTTGTAACAATCTTGATGGAACTGGAGACAATTCTTGTAAGTGAAGTATCACAAGAATGGAGAAACAAACACCGCATGTACTTAATACTAAATTGGAAATAGTCAATTTCCTCTTATGTGTACATAAGAAAGGAAAACTCAGTGGGAATCCAGTAGGTGGGAGGGGTAATGAAGGCTTGGATAAATTCATACCTAAGCAGTAAAATACACACTTTCTGGGTGAAGGTCATACTTATAATTTTGACTTAAAATGAACAAAAGGGAATTATGTAACCAAAATATATGAACCCCATCTTTATTCTGAAATTGACCAAAAACCCTAATATCACAATATAACAACCACATTATCTTGGAAATTAAAAGGGTAACTTGTTTCCCCCACTTAAAAATGAAAACAATAAATAACGGTAAACAATTGGAGAAGAATCTAAAAATATTCTGGGACTTCTTAGCCTTTCTTTTTATTTTAATGTTTTTCTACTTTATTAATTCTTCAAATGGTTAATACTGTCATGATTAAGCTTACCTGAATACATCATTTATATGCCCATCCTTGATTACTTCGCTTAATTAAAGTTTTTAGGGAAAATTAATACATCTTCACATTTCATGCCTAACAGTATTATAGTCTCTCCTATTACTTTATATGTGAAGTTACCTATGTTTTTTCTATTAATAGGATATTCTTTCACCCTTCCATTTTCATGTTTTGGGGCTTTCTAGGGACACTGTCTTTATAAAGCCTGGCTTCCAACCATGTGTAATAGGTAAAGAGGATTATTTGAAGTAGAACTGGAAAAATAAAAAGCACATACTGACTTTTAGTATGATAATAATACAAATAAATAATAGAAAACACATATACGTCACTCAGTGTGTGCCAGGCTTTCTTCTAAGCACCGTGTTAGAAAATAAGACTTACCCTCAAAATAAGCCCCAGCAGGATTTCTATGCATTTGTTAAATATACGCCTTACCCCGATATAAGACCTAGTGATGGGTGTAGCTATGCAGGTACCTGCTGCATAGCCACGTCATGCATTTCAGTGCAGAAAAGGAAGACATCCCCTGAAAATAAGCCTTAGTGTGTCTTCTTGAGAAAAAATAAATATAAGACAGTGTCTTATTTTGGGGGAATCATGGTACTATATACACATTTTAAAATTAAGCAAAGAATTCAATATTAGAACAGCAAAACTATTGTCATCATATTTTTATTCCCACAGAACAAATAATCTGACTGCTGATTTGTAAAATCTGTATTTTTTCTTTTTAATGCAAAAATCTTCATTAAAATACTAGCAAACCAAATTCAACAACACATTAAAAAAATTCAGAATGAAAAAGTGGGCTTTATTCCAGGGAAATGAGAATGATTCAGCATAAATAAATCAATCAATATGATTCAACACATAAGCAAAAGCAACAACAAATACCATAAACATTTGACAAAATTTAGCACCCTTTTATGACAAACAAACTCAATAAATTAGGAAGAGAAGAGACATACCTAAAATCATAAAAGCCATAAATGTCAATCCCACTGCCAACATCATACTGAATAGAAAACAAGTTGAAAGCATTCCCATGAAGAACTGGAACATGGCAAGGATGCCTATTGGCATAACTTCTATTCAGCACAATACTAGAAGTCATAACTGAAGCAATCAGCCAAGAGAAAAAAAAATTAAGGATATCCATATTGGGAGAGAGGAGGTCAAGGTATTGCTTTTGTCTGATGTTATAATCTTATATCTATAAAACCCAAAAGATTCCACTAAGAGATATCTGGAATTAATAGATAAATTCACCAAAGTCTTAGGTGATAAAATCAGTATATACAAATCAGTAGTATTCATATAAACCCATATGAGTCAAAGTGAGAGTCAAATCATATTTTTTATACCATTCACAATAGATACAAAGAAAAGAAAGTGCAGAAGTATACTTAATCAAGCAGGTCAGATATCTCTAGAAAGGAAATTATGAAACACGGTGGAAGACAATAACAGAAGACACAACAAATGGAAAAACATGGCTGGGTGCAGTGGCTAACTCCTGTAATCCTAGCACTCTGAGAGTCTAAAGTGAGTAGATTGCTTGAGCTCAGGAGTTTGAAATCAATCTGAGCAAGAGGAAGACCTCATCTCTACCAAAAATAGAAAAGCTAGCTGGGCATCATGGCAGGTGCCTATAGTCTCAACTACTTGGTAGGCTAAGGCAAGAAGATGTCCTGGGCCCTAGAGATTGAAGTTGCTGTTAGCTATGAAGATGCCATGGCACTCTATTCCAGGCAACAAAGTGAGAATTTGTCTCGAGAAAAAAAAATAGGGAAAAATATCATATTCATGGATTGGTAGGATCAAGGCTGTTAAAATATCCATACTACTCTATTGATTTAGAAATTCAATGCAATACCCATCAAACACCAACATCACATTTTTCATATCTAGACAAAATAATTCTGTGATTTTTGGAAAAAGGAAAAAGCCTGAATAGCTAAACCAATTATATCAAAATGAACAAATTTGGTTTTTTGGTTTTTTTTTTAAATGTACAAATTTGAAGGTATCACATTACCAGATGTTGAACTATATACTATAAGGCAACTGCAACCAAAACAGTATGATACTGGCACAACAATAGAAACACAGACAAATCAAATGTAACAAAAATCATATATATGTAACAATCCACATACATGAACTGAATTTTGAAAATGCAGACAATAATATATACTATGGAAAAGAAGCCCTGTTCAATAAATGATACTGGGAAATTGGATATCCACGTGGAGAAGAACAAAGAAGGATCCATATCCCTCACCACTCACCAAAAAATAGTTCAAGACAGATAAATTACTTAAATATAAGGCATGAAACCATGAGAATTGTAGAAGAATATGTTTGTAAAATGTTTCTGGGTTTCAGTTTAGGAAAGAATTTTTGAATAAGATCCCAATGACAATCACAGCAAAAGAAAAAATAAACGAATAGTTCTTGAATACATTAAAAAGCTCCTGCATAACCCAGAAAATAATCAACAGAGCAAATAGACAACCCCCAAAATGGTAAAAATTATTCACAAGTTATACATTCAATAGAAGGCTAATAATCAGAATCTACAAAGAATTAAATCAAACCAGAAAGAAAAAGACAAATAATCCCATTAAAAAGTAGGCAAAATGCATGAACAGAAACTTTTGAAAAGATAGACAAATGAACAATTCACATCTAGAAAAATGTTAATGTCACTAATCATTAGGAAAATTAACATTAAAACTACAAGAAGATATCACCTTACCTCCGTGAAAATAGCTCTCATTAAAATGACCAAATAAAAATAGCTGCCATACATGATCTAACTCTTTTTGATTTAATAAAGAAAGAGAGAGAGAAATAAAAAAATAGATGCCAGCATGGGTGCAGAGATAAAGGAGAGAAAGTACTTAAATACTGCTTATGGGAAAAAAAAATTAGTACAATCTGTATGGAAAATAGTATGGAGATACAAGAAAGTACTGAAAATAGACCTACCATTCAACCCACCAATCTCACTACTGGATATTTACCTGAAGGAGAAAAGTCATTTTATAAAAAAGACATCTTCACTACAATGTTTATTGCAGCATAAGTCACAATTGCAAAGGTGTGGTCCCAACTCAAGTGCTGATCAATTCATATTTGGATTAACACAATGTAGTATATATGCGTCATGGTGATCTGTGCCACATCAACAAAATGTGGTATATATGTACCACTACTCTGCAATGAGAAAGGGTGACTTAATGCTTTTTGTGACAATTTGAGTACAATTGGAGATATCTAAGGAAAGAAAAAAACAAACCACACATATATTCATGATTAAATTGGAAATATCCTATGAGCACTCATGTGCACAGAGGGAAATAAAACTCACCTAAAACAAATTGGGGGGAAGAGTGAATGTGTGAAAACCTACCTATGTGTACAGTGAACACAAAGTGAGTGATAGGCACACGTATAACTATGACTCCAGTATTATTTTTTTAGGTCAATCAAGACTACTTTAATGAATTTTACATTATTTTTTATTAAATCATAACTTTGTACATAGATGTATTTATGGGGTTTAGGGTATTCCTTCAATATACAATGGGAAATGCTTACATTGAACTAAGTAAGACATCCTTCACAATTATACTCATTTCTTAATAGTTTTGAAATGTACCATTGTATCACACACATTAAGTAAGGTCCCCTCGAATACCCTCCCTCCTCCTATATCCCCCCTCTCCTCCCCCTTCTACTTTCTGGAATATAGGTATATTTTGCCATTCATATGAGTGTATAGGTGGTTATATATTGATATCATAGTAGTATTGAGTACATTGGATACTTTTTTTTTTCCATTCTTGAGATACTTTAATAAGAAGAATATGCTCCAGCTCCATCCAGGTATACATAAAAAATGTAAAGTCTCCATCTTTTTATGCTGCATAGTATTCCATAGTGTACATATACCACAATTTGTTAATCCATTCATGGGTCGATGGGAACTTGAGCTGTTTCCATGTCTTGGTTATTACGAATTGGGCTGCAATAAACATTCTGGTGCAAATGTCTTTGTTGTAAAATGATTTTTGATCATCTGGGTATATACCTAGTAAAGCAATGGCAGGCTCTTCTGAAAAGAAGTTTGGAGGACTCCAGTATTATTAAACAATCCTTGTAACTAAAATATGGGTACCCTCATTGAAATAAAAAAAATTGAAATCTGAGAGAAAAGGAAGAAAAACAGAAAGATATCATTGTCTGAAAGATCATTTCCTAGAGGTAACTTTCATTGGAAGATCTCAGCCAGGAGGAAGAAAATTGGACTGAAGTGAACTTGGAGCAGTTGAAATTGGGGGTATATCATAGGGAGAAGAAATCAAACACTCAGGAACTCCATTGAGACAAACTATGAGGACAAGGATGATAAAGGAGTAAGGGAGAGAACAAAGGACAGTTGTGGAGCAGACCATACCAGACTCAGAGGAGCCTGTACTTGAAAAGAAGGGTAAGAGAGGACCTTTCTTCACTGAAAGACTCTCTGAAAACAGTGAAACACAGAATCTCTAACCCCATGGGAAAGTGTGATAAGGGACCAAGCCCCCAGTTTTCCTGCATCTGGAATTATCTTAAACTGGGTCTCCCTCCTTCCTGGAAGAATAGTCAGGAATTTTGGCTCCAGCCTTCTTGTGGGCCACAGCTCATCCACCCTTTTTGTTTGGTTGCTTGACACATTGCCCCCAGCTAAGGCCTGCTTCCCTCTGCATGGGCAAGTCAGGGCAGGGGTGTTATTCTGGCTCAGACAACATGGAAGGTCTGCTCCAGTCCAAGGTACAAGAGAGACCATGGGAATTTAGACACTACCCAGCCATCATAGTGACTGTGGAAGCAAGGGTTACAGAGTGCATTTTCTTTGTCACCAGCAAATGGCAGCATCCACAGCCTAGCCAGACAAGGAAAGAAGGGCAGACAGGTAATGTACCCCCTCCCAACATATCTGGTGGGAACTCTGAGGGATTTTTGCATTGTGTGGACTGGTGAGCTGGGAGCATCAGGATTCCCACTGCAGGAGAAACCTGGCTCAACCACAGTAATATTGGCAAGGCAAGGTCTCCACTGAGTCTGCCTTCCACTAGGGAAAAACTTTCCCTATTCTGTGGAGTGAGTTGGTCCAGGATCTGTGCCCTGCAGGCTCCTTCTGGAGATTCTGCCCCCAGATTCACTCTTGGAGATGGTCAAACCTGGCATAGGATAACTCTACTCTGTGAAATAATAGGAAGCAAATGAGGAGACACAGATCCCCCAAGTGCATGTGAGAGCTATGGCATTTCAAATCCAAAGTTGGTATTTGAAAAATACCTAAAGCTGGGATTTTGGCAAAAACTTCAGCTTTTTATGTCTGTGAGTAGGGCTGGAACATTGGGTGAAACAGTTCAGCACATTATTCAGGAGCCAACTCCTGCCTAGGATCATCACCTGAGGTCCTTCCCCTATCCCTAACCCAACCCATGTGCAGAAAGCAAGGCTGGATCTCAGGGACCTTCACACACTGTAGCCTCAAAAGGAAGCTTTGGAAGGCTGCGTATGGGAAGGGCCACAGGTGTAAGTAGCAGCACATTTGAACACTCAATGGAGAAGGGGAGTAGTGAGCTTCATATCCTGGGGCCTGTGGATTTTATTTCACCCCAGTAGTTTTAGTATCAAAATAGCCTGAAAAACCTGAAGAGTGGTTCAGCACTTTAACAAGTGGCTACAACACTTTTATAGGCCCTGGAAGGGGGCACAGTGAATTCCACAACCCAGGGCCCTTAAAAAGGATATTAGCCCGTCTATTTGAGTATCCAAATGGCCCCAAATCCCTGACGAGCAAGCTAAATGTGTACCAACTATCTGCTTTGCTTTGGCAGGTGCCTATAATATTTGAAGCAAGCTCCACATCCAAGGGCCTCTGAACTTGACACTAGCCTCTCAAGTAGGGAATCTAATCAGTTCAAACACAGGCAGCCAAACAACCATAATACCCACCTGGGCAGCTGGAGGAACAAGGATCTTCTGCTTGGCACTTGCAAGCTCAAAAAGGATTGTGGAGAGCTCTGTGCTTGAGGGCAGCCAATGTCACATCCAGCCCACCTGAATTGACATCCAAAATGATCCAGACTCAGTTGAATGACACTATTGCCAGAAGATAGGTGCTGCACTTCATTGACGATATTATCTTAGACTTAGACTTAGCAAACACCATGGAATGAACCACAAAATTCCCAGACACGATCAAGAAATAAAGTCAAGTCTCAGGATACAAAATCAATGTCCATAAATTAATAGCTTTCATGTAAGCCAATAAAAGTCAAGCTAAGCAACAAATCAAAGCCAATATCTTTTACAGTACCTTCAAAAAAAATGAAATACCTGGGTATATACATATCAAAGGATGTGTGGAATCTCTGAAGAGAAAACCATGAAACTCTGAGAAAGGAAATAGCAGAAAATATTAACACATGGAGAAGAATATCATCTTCATGGCTGTGAAAAATAAACACTGTTAAAATGCCTATATTGCCTCAAACAATCTATAGATTTAATGCAATCACCATCAAAGCACAAATGCCATATTTTAAATAATTTGGAAAAATAGAACTTAGTTTCATATGGAACTAGAAGAAAATAAAATAAAAAAAGTAAAATAAATCTGGAGGCATCATAATACCAGGATTTAGATTATATTACAAGTCTATGGTGGTCAAAACAGCAAGCTGTTTAGCACAAAAATAGAGATATAGATCTATGGAATACAATAGAGAGCCTACAGATGAGACCAGACATGTATCACCATCTGATCTTTGATAAAGCAAACAAAAGCATACAAAGGGAAAAAGAGTCCCTATTGAATAAATGGTACTGGGAGAACTGGCTACCCACATGTAAAAGACTGAAGCTGTATCTGCTCCTTTCATCAGTTACAAAAATTAACTCTTGCTGGACAAAAGACTTAAATCAAAGACTCAAAATGATCAAATTTCTAGAACAAAATGTGGGAAAAATTATTGAAAATATCAGTTTCCAGAAAGATTAGATGAAGACTCCTTTGGCAATTGAAGAAACAACAAAAATGAATAAGTGCAACATGATTAAACTAAAAAGCTTCTGCACAGCTAAAGGCACAATAGCTAAAGCAACCAGACAGCCTTCAGAATGGAACAAGATACTTGCATATTTCAGATCTGATAAAGGGCTGATAATAAGAATCAACAGAGAACTGAAACTAATGACAAGAAAGGAGCAAACAATTCTATTTATAAGTGGTGAATAGAAATGAGATAACTTTCTCTGACAAAGACAGATGAACGGCCAAAAAATACGAAAAATATTCATTGTTCCTAATCATCAGAGAAATATAAATCAAAACCACTTTGAGATATAACCTGACCCAAATGAAAGTAGCCCATATCACAAAGTCTGAAAGTTGAAAATGCTGGCACTAAGGTGGAGAGAAGGAACACTTTTTTACTGTTGATGGGATTTGGAAACTAATACACCCTCTAGGGAAGGAGGTATAGAGCATCTTGAAGTAGCTAAAAGTAGACCTTCCATTTGATCTTACAATCCCATTACTATGTATGTACCCAGAAGGAAAAAAAAATTTCCATATGACTTTTTCACTATAATGTTTATTATAGCTCAATTCACAATTTCCAAGAAGTGGAACCTATCCAAGTGCTCATTAACTCATGAATGTATTTAATAAGCTGTGGTATATGTATATTGTGGAATACTATTCAGCCAAAAAATGTTGGAGACTTTACAATCTTTTGTATTTACCTAGATGGAGTTGAAAAACATTCTCCTTGGTAAAGCATCACAGTAATGCAAAAGCAATGTCCTCAATATTATTATGAAACCAATAGATAAACAACTGCACAACCACATAAGAGAAAATATAATTAAATTCAAGTGTTGGGGAGGGTTCTAGGAGAGAGAAGCAAGAAGGGAAGAGGGAGGAAGATTGGTAATCTCTCACCTAATGAGCACAATATGAGGGTATGTTGCATATCCTGCCTGGATGAAGGGCTCATCTACAACTTGGAATTTATGTAAAAATTGCAAACAATGTAACCTGAACATTTGTACCCTTAAATTAATCTGAAATTTAAAAAATAAGGAAAAATATATATTGATACAATTACTGTGATGGAATATAATTTAGAGTGAAAATGAATGAAAAAAAAGCATGCAGGGTTATTTAGGGGAACATTTGAAGGACATACACAAAGATTTAGATTGTATTCAGGAATATTCCATACCTTAAATCTGTTGGTGAGGTTATGGATATCCATTGTATTTTTTTATATATTTATATGTATTAAGTATCATATTTTAAAAAATTTTAGATCGCATTTAAAGAAAGAGAGAGGAAAAAAAAGAAATTTTCAGGGCTTTACGAACACTTTATATGTTAGAATTTTATGGATGTTTAAGTACAAAGTTTTGTACCTAAGGCATTAGCAGGCCATGAAAACAAGCTTCATGGTAATTTTGTTAAACAGTTTTTTAAAGCAGAGGAAATTATCACTGAAATGAATAGTAAATGTACAGTATATTTTTAACATGGTGTTTCAAAATGTGTATAATTATTCATGTGTATTGATTATTCATTTATCTAACTTTTTCAGATATTTTGTGGGAGTTGTAAGTACATTAAGAAGTTATAGAGGCAGAATACATAAAGTGAAAATTATAACATTTTATTTTTCTTTATATCTGGATTATTTTTTCTCCTTTCCCCATAAAAGTATTTGTGGAAAGGCAAAATGAAAGCACAATTCAACATTAGTAGTTTTGTTTCACAAAAGTGTATCAGGAACAAATAATGGTTAAAGTAAGTCTGTATCACACCAATATTTATTTTGAGATAGGCTCTTTCTCTATTCCTAGGCTAGAGTGCAACAGTGTCATCAGAGCTCACTGCAAGCTCAAACTCCTGAGTTCAAGTGATTTCCTTTCCCAAAGTACTGAAGAGTGGGTATTACAGGTACAAGCCATCATGCTCAGCTAATTTTTTCACTTTTTGTAAAAGTATATCTCACTATATTGCTCAGGATGGCCTGAAACTTCTGGCCTCAAGTGTTCCTCTCACCTTGGCCTCCCAAAGTGCTAGGACTACAGCTATGACCACTACACCAAACTCACACTGGATTTTGTCACTTGGTACTGCCATAAAAAAATGCTAGTTACAACAACTAGGTGATCACATTTTGCTGTGTAAAATATAATTGAGATGCTAAATACTTACTTTTATGTTATTGACAAAGTACTTGGATTTAGCTCTTCTTTGAGGATGAACAGGCTTAGCAAAGAGGAGACTGATTTTAATGATCGACTTTGGAGGTAATTTGCCAAAAATGGAATCTAGGTCTAGGAAAGAGATAACAAAACTCAGTACTATTGGTTTTTATTTTTACATGTAATCATCAACAATCAAGTTTTCATTCTAAAAATATGCATAAAATTAACAATTGTGAATAAAATAATTGACAATAATATGTGGAAAATTATGTTTGAAATTACATTCAAGAATATGGTTAAGTCAGTGCATTTATCTCTTTCCTGATGGTTCAGATTCTGATATTGGCATTTTAACATCTACAGGCATATTACTTCTGAAGAAAAAAATTCACTTTTCTGATCAACAATAAACATTAGATTACTTTCACATAAATGGAAAATGTAATAGGTTTCCAAATTATCATTCACATCAATTAACTTCTTTTCATATTTTAAAATAAATATTGTTATAATCTAAATGTGATGGTTTTGGGTCACATCACAGGTCTTTTCCACCTATCGTTTACTCTCTGTCAGAGGCAGCAGAGAACTTCTGTGAGAAAATATAATACCTCCTGTGACATCATATTCCAAAGACTAAGAATGTCTCTCAAAGATCTTTAAAGTCTTTTAAAAAAATTCCTTAAGGGAGGAGGCAAGATGGCAGACTGGAGCCAGCTTTCCACAGAGGGTCTTGTTCAGAAAGAGAGTTAGAGGACAAAAGTTTGTCAAGTAAGCTGATGGTTTGGAGGTGAGCCAAGAGAGAAGATTGAAGAGTGCACATGAGCCTTGCTGACGCAAACTGCAACCTCAAGGAAACAAACAATAGGTATAATACCTGTCACAAAGCAGACAGGAGTCCCTCACCCCATAAGAACAGCACACAGTGTACTTTCCACAAACAAGCGAGCAGAGATCAGATCTCCTTTTTCTATTCCATGGGAGAGAGCTGCTACAAACTGGATCTCCTTCCCCAAAGAGGACTCACTAGTATGCCAGGACACTCTCCCACCAGGTATAAAACTGAACATATACTCTTCCCACAATTCTGAACTCCCAGCACTCCCCTCCACTCCCACTCCAAAGTCTGGAAGCCTCTCCTGTGCAGAGTCCAGACTCTTGGGCATTTTCTTCACAGGTTTGGACAAGGCGTGGGCTGTTAGGAGTCTGTGCTGATTCAGCAGCACTGGTGTAAATCAGGGACTGTGGTGCAAGGGAGCCATACCAGAGAGGGAGAAATGGTGCCCTGCGGCACAGTGCAGCAGCGGAAATGGCAGCAGTGGGAACAATAGGGCTCACACCCTTGGTGATATTTTGGAGAAACACTTCCCATCTCTCTTAGCAAATAGAGGAAGCTGGTCCTATACTCTGGTAGCAGCCACAGAAACAAAGGTCCTTCTGGGTATATACCTAATAATGGAATTGTAGGGTTGAATGGCAGGTCTATTTTTAGCTCTCTAAGTGTGTTCCAGATGACTTTCCAAAAAGAACTTATTAATTTGCATTCCCACTAGCAATGTAAAAGTGTTCCCTTTTCTCCACATCCATGCCAGCAACTCTGGCTTTGGGATTTTGTGATATGGGCTAATCTTACTGGAGTTAGGTGATATCACAAAGTAGTTTTGATTTGCATTTCTCTGATGATTAAGAATGGTGAGCATTTTTTCATATATTGGTAGGCCGTTTGCCGATCTTCTTCAGAGAAATTTCTCTTCAAGTCCCTTGACCACCCTGAGATGGGATCACTCGTTTTCTTCTTGCTAATGCGTTTCAGTTCTCTATGGATTCTGGTTATTAAACCTTTGTCGGAAGCATAACCTGCAAATATTTTCTCCCACTCTGAGGGCTGTCTGCGTGCCCTACTTAATGTGCTCTTGGCTGTGCAAAAGCTCTTTAGTTTAATCAGGTCCCAATAGTGTATTTTTGATGTTGCTTCAATTGCCCGTGGGGTCCGTCTCA